>JAQIWN010000931.1:0-24792 GCA_034699025.1 Entomobrya cf. arborea Gr-Col-00668
TGACCCAAGTGACCCGCATGCCAAATTTGGACGAAATCGGTCAATGCGTTCTTGAGTTATCGTGCTGACAGACAGACGGACAAACAGACACAAACATGATAAAGTCAATACTTGCTGACGCTTCGCTTTCAGCTACGTAATAATGTGCTTATTGTGTTGGGTTCTCAAATAGCGTAGCTTCTGTATTTTATTAGTAATTTCAATATTTTTCAGTTTTAAAATATAAATGTTCAAATAAATAAGGATAAATAAATAATTTCAATAAATATTACCGAAACCCATATAGTACAAACTTTTATGTGAAATGTAAAATTTGAAAATTCCAAAATGCATTACAATTTTGTGCTTCACTACTTTAGTATCTACTTGCTAAAGAGCATTTCTCTGGTTGCTCATATGGAGGTGCTTGAATAGGATACGAAACGAAACCTGGAGGAGCCTCCACACCAAGCAATGAAGAAATCATGGCTTCCTTTATACTCGGACAAATTTCTACCTGTGGATGAACTATATGATCCCTTTGAAGCTGAGCTCGTAAATCAATGTTCCAATTGACATACTGTGAGTCAGATATTTCTGATATCGTCATTCCAGCAAGATTTGGAGGTATGGTAGCCATAAACTCTAGTCTTGACTGATCCCACGTAACATTTCTCGTGCCAGCCAAATAGCGTGCCATATAATCTTGGGAAACTATCTCGCTCCTACACACTGGATACTCGTCCAGTTGATTGTAGTAGACGATAAATGTCTTGCACATTTCTTGGTCGGTTGCGTAACCACCAACTGTAGTTTTGTTGGCCATAGTGGTATCATAATAGCAACCTGCATAAAATTTAGAAAAGAAAAAAAAAATGACTATTTGCTTTGTAAATTTAAAATGCTGCTGGATGTCGGATGCGCTGACGTGGGTAAAACATTATAATATTATATTTATGAACTTACGCATGGTCACCTGATCCCCAGGCAAAACGGTCACCTCTCTTTTCATCAATCTGATAGGTTGAAATAAAAACTGGTAGTTATCATCATTGAGCACAAAAGGAAGTTCCCTATTATTCCTAAAGTGCTGAATTCGAAGTCGCCTGCCTGCATTGTGAGAATGGAGAAGTGCTCCAACAAACTTTATTCCTTGTGGTGGCAGCATTTTTCTCGTGCAGGCGGAACTACAGTGACCATAAATCCTGTGGTCTATGGTATTTGGTGGCAAAAGAATAGAAGGAGATCCGGGAATGTGCTGTCCCAAGCTGAGAATTCCACCATCGTGTTTTCGCACATTGCGTGTGTAATATATGTCAATTTTAATATCAGACGTGATATTCCCTTGTCCCCCTGGATTATCGTAGTGAGTTTGCAACATGAAGTATTCGTTAGGATTAGTTTCGCCAATGGAAAAGCCAACGTGTGCCGGAAGGAAAAGAGGAAGACCACCTATTGCATGACCCATTTTTAACTCGGTGCAGTATTGAACGGGTATTATTCCCAAAGGTTGAGATGTACTGTAACACTCTTCTCCAGGATGTTTTGTAAATGGTTCATAGACTACGGTTGGAGTAAGTGGGAAAGGCGGATTACAGCGGTAGAGGAGCATGTGATGCATGTTAGATTGAGCTTCTGGGTTTATTTGTACTGTCCACTGAAATCAACAAGAAAACATGTACCAAATATTTCCAAGTTGTGGGTGGCTTGTAGTGTGCCTAATCTGATTTATTTTTACCCCAATAATATGATGTTTTCCAGGAGTTGGTCGCGTAAACTTTTTGATGTTACACCAATATGTTGTCCTCTTGGGTGGAATGGTAAACACTTCTCGGATAGTCCATCTGCTAATTCCTGAGGACCCTAGTCCCAGTCTTCTTGGTTGGTTATTTCTGGAATCTTCTAAAACCGCTCTAGGCGTAAGATCCGGATCTCGTAAATAAACAAACTTACTTCCACGGTTTTCATAATGGTAGGCAATTGAATCATCCCGTTCTCCGAAAGCCCAGAGCAAGGCAACAGCGTTGTCGTCTATTGGAATGTCATGTTCATCACAAGTGTCAAAAGGTCTAGAGAAGCTGAGGAAGGTGTGGGTAGAACTTTCCCAGGCAGAATGTAAAATCCAATCTTGTTTAGTATCTACAATTGGTTGTTGGTTTCCTATTGCATGGCGGTCGGTAAAATAAGGTCTACCAAAAGGGTCGACGCCCCCAATGACAATGTCAGCACCTTGCATTTTCTCCTTCCTGGAGAGCCCCAAGGCAACGTATCCACGGGTGGCAACCGTTACATTAAAAATGACACGTTTCTGATTCCAGTCTACCAGCCACTCTAGTTGGTATCTACCCCTGGAGTCTAGAGTCTCAAAGTGTCGATATGGATTAATATCCACTCTGTGTCCACTTGAGACATGGGACATGCAGCAGAGTTGAAAAACTAGCAGACAAAACAGTGACGCTAATGGAAATCGAAACCTTTCGGTTTCTCCAGAGACTAGACGCCAGACTTTAACCTCCATTTTAGCAAATTCTTGGATTAAGACTGTAAGAATTTATTTTTAGCCATTCGGTATTTAAAAGGTTATTCCCAAGTGCCTGTATAAATATGCTTTTAAAGAAAAGTTATTCATAGAGTTGTTTGTATATCAAGTAACTCATCATCATTTATTGCTACACAAATCAAATGTATGATAAGAAAACAACAATTATTGATGAAGATAATAGTCAGTGGTTTATCATTAGTACAAGGTGTAGTTTTACGGTTAAATGAGCAACGTCCACTTAAGGTAACGCCTAAACATTTTCGTTTTGCTAAACATCACTACACTTGCATGGGTGGAAATGAAGTGATCAAACAAGCATAAACTAACATACCTTTACATGCTACATGTTATATCAATTAAGAAGCTTCAGTCTAAAATCAACTTAAATATAAATTTTGGAAATATGAATAATTATGTGCGCTATGAGTACAATGTTTACACACTTTTGGAATGAATAGGTAGGATGTAGCCAATTTATCAGTAGCAATAATTTACAGCAGTCAAACCAGAGAGGCAATCAATCGTAAAATGATTGATGCGTTTTTAATTATTTGATCGTAATTAAATTCATTAAAATGTAATAAATGTTAACATTTTGACATCTTCAGACTTTTCCAAATCCCTTATAATTACTTTGCCATTTTTAGATGAATGCGTTTCTCTAAAAAGTTTCATTTTGGAAGGATGATGGTACTCAAAGATAAATGAAAATAATTATAGGATGAACACAATTACTGGTTAGGATTTTTCATATTTTATTTATTTTTTATTTTGTGCAGTTTATAACAGAACCTCACTATTAATCTGATTAAAGATATTTTCATGAATGGACTGAAAGACGTTTTTTTATATCGGATAAAAATTGTTGCTCATTGTTGGAAATTGTTTTTTTTTGCATATTTTATATGAAATATTTAGTACGTTCAATAATTATATTTCCAGTGATTGTAAAACACAGATAAATTTATTTTTGATTGACAGCTAAATCAAATTCTTCTAACGTATGACCTTAATTAGAAACAGAGTTACAGTTTGAAGATAGTATTCAATTTTTTGTTTTTATGAGTCACAAATCAATTTCTTATTTTTTGCGCGATATTAACTTAATTTTGAGATAATTAATTACTTAGTTTAGGGAATTTCCCTTTATATATTTTTTCTCACTGGACAACAACAGCCAATACTTCACCATCTTGCTTTTTTTCTATCGAGTCCAATAATTCATCCAATGACATGTCTTCGGGTAAATTAGGTTTATTCTCTGACATTTGACTTTCAGGCTGGACTTGAATTGGCTGACCTTGTTGGCTTTCATCTGCAGTGATTGTCGACTGGGTTGTTGAAGATGCCTGCATCTCTCCAGGCGGCTCTGTGCCTTGTTTCGTAAATTGCTCAGCATTGTCATTGTTATCAGATGAGTTTGTCACCTCTGTCATCATGAACGAGTCCGATATAGAAACTGGAAGAGGAAGGGAGGTTGGACGGTTAATACTAGTCAATTGGGATTGGTATTGTAGTTTTCGTCGAGATCCTTCCCTACTGAGCTGTTGTTTGTTTTGTTCACCAGCTTGTTCAGATGCATTGTGATTTTCATCATTGGATGATGATGATGTGGGAACTGTGAGTTCTCCAGGGGCTAGAGCTTGTTTTTGTTGCACTGCTTCATTTGTCTTCACTACCTCCTCATCATTAATGTCAACTAATTCAAGTAATTCCGATAGAATTTTGTCCTCTTCCTGTACAGCAACGGTAACAGTTTCCCGAAATGGTTTGTTGGACTCATTTCCAGGAGTCATGTCTCCTTCATCATCATCATCATCAAACTCATCATCCAAGTTTTCAGTCTTTGTTTTTGCTGATGTCGATGATGCTACAGTGAGAAGATCTGCTGCAGTGGAAGAGCTTAAAGTAGGATCAACCTGTACAATGTTCTCTTCTGCTAATGTAGAACTTCCGTTGTTAGTGGCATGACCGATATTTCTAGGAGTTGGAGGGATCGTCGGAGCAATTTTCACGGACGGATTAACACTAATAATCTTATTAGGAGGGGGTGGGGGTGGCTGATCAGCTAGTGGAGTTGTAACATCCGTGCTCATGGCAGCATTATTATCAGTAGAGTCATCAAGATCTATACCGAGGTTTCCATGAGGGATCTGCTTTGGTGGAGGTGGTACATTGCCATTTCCGGGAACGGGCAAGGAACCCATTGGCGTTGGGGAATTAGATGTTGTAGTGCTCCCACTGCTGTTTCCTGTAATTCCGGGAAGCTTGATTCCTATAAGTTTATCCCTTTCTGTCAACAAGTATCGACCGCATTCACACCTCTGCAGTTTATCAATCTCTTGAGGCATTACAGGCATGCGAATGGTTCGATGATGTGGGGCAAGTGGAGAAACCTTTTCATTTTCTATACTGAATGTGGTGGTGGTACTCAAGGGAAGCCGAGTCAAGTGATGATGCTGCTTTTCTTGACAACTTTGCACTTGAATGATTTTTGTATTGTGGCTATGCGACAAGGGAGCTTCAATAACAGTTTCCGCGTCTGAGTCGGAATCATCATCTAAACCGGGATCGGGCTGTACTAGGCTGACAACGCGACCGTCGTCTCTTCTGCCATTTCCTCGAAGTATAAGCGCAGGTGGCACCAAACGCCCGTTGATGCGACCAGAAGTCGTGGAATAATCGGATGAATACTGTGACATGGAATTTCTTCTTAAAGGGTCATAACCAAGTTGAGGAAGATTTGGATTATGTTTTGGAGTGTAATGTTGAACTGCAGGGGAGATGAGACTCACGCTGTCACTCTGAAAGGATCCGCGACGACTTTCCATCCCATTCCCGAATTTCCGGTCGGGAACCTGAAGTAAATTGCTATCTTCGATTTTTCCTATAGAATAAAAAGCCACAAAATGTATTTCATCTCACCGAGTTCCCAGTAATTTAATTTATTTTAAAGTATTACCTCTGGACGATAACTGATTCTTCTTTTGGGAAAACCTCTTGGCTTCTGCACACAATTCCGTGCACCAGAACACTACTCCAATGAACAGTCCTACGAGAGTGACGCCAAGGCCGATTTCCCATAACGCCGGAACCTCTACAAATGTTCCAACAATCAGAGGCACCGCACCAAACACGGCGATGATGAAACCAACGTAGGAAAGATTAAGGTGATCAGTTGGTTCCTTCCGTATTGAAGATTGTAGAAATGATGTAATGAAGCCGCAGCAGCAATATGAAAAGTTAAAAATAGAAAAAAGATTAGCAATCATCATGTTTACCTACTTACAACTGCATTTCTTACGCAAAATGCACTTTTACAACGTGAAAGGTAGTTTTATCAAGTACGTTACATGCTACCTTTATGCATCATTTACATTGAAGATTGTTTCTTATCATCAAAGAAAAGGAAATAAATCGTTTTTTATATATTTTGGAGACACATCAAGGCTATATTGAAACAATTGCATATTATGCTTAAATTATGTATACTCGGTTTCATTACTGTCATACAATATATTTCCCTGCAACAAGCGTTCTCTTTCCTTTTTTACCTTCATCAATCTAATCCGAGAGAAAAAATATATTTCTCGTTTCATAAGAAAAATGAACTGCAGGAAAACACGCTTTTGAGGGTGACAGAATCCCTTTTTTCTGCCATAAGACAAATGAGTTTTCCCTTCTGGGTTGGTTACCTTCTTTTTTCCCAAGGTAAATCCGAGGCTTATTGTAATACCTACTCATATTGTGTGCACGGCAGGACATAATGAGCTGTCATGTGATACTCTAAACTTTATACCAAGTAAAGAAAGTTGTAACAGAAGGAAAAAAATATATAACTTTGAAAATAATAATGCAGTTCGCCTCATGCACACACTCATATTCTACTCCCGTCATCATCATTGTCATGATCGCGTACTCATGTCAATGTCAGAAACATGAAGAATCGTGTGTAGGTTTTTCTAGGTCACAAATTTGCAGTTGGAAATTGAAACACGGAGGATTTTTTCTTTCTGGCATTTTTTGATATTTTGATGCATATGTCAGTACACGTTCCGCGTAAGCCTACAATAATGGATAAAATTTAAATTTCTCACGACTAGACAGACACACTTAATGTGATTTGTCTCCAGCTTTCCAACGATAAAAAACAAACATAATGAACTAATTGATTTGAGAAGAGAACGAGCCGTTTTTAAAAAGAGGAGATTGAAGTTTAATGTGCCAATACATGAGCAGAATAAATTAAACATAATGTTCCACGAACTTTAAACGTATTCCACACGCCAAAATAAACTGATGGCGAAAGTTGAATATTCAGCTTTTCATATATTTTCAGTTTTGTGTAATTATTTTAATGGATACATGTTACATGGCTAAATGATGAAAATATACATACATGTTGTAGTGTGTTCTATGTAAATGTTGCGTACTTCCGCACACAAAGTTCAACAGAATGTCACAATTGATTTTGGAAGGAAAAATAATTTTGCTAACTATTAACTATGATGAAGATATCAAAAAAATTTTGTATGGCCATTCCATTCAATTTTTTTCTTTCTCCACATTTTAGATTGCTAAACTTTTTCATTGTTTTTTTTTGTAAAAGAGGAAGTTTCATTTCCATTTAAAGTTATATGAATGGGGTGTTACAAGACAACAATGGAAATGAAGAAATAACATAATGTACATTTTGCACATTATGATTCGGATTACTAACGTACAAAACATTTTCAAAGAGGAGTTCAAGATCAAACTGTTTGACTCTTATTGTGTGCATTAATTTTTCTCTCATTTGAATTCTTACAAAGTTTTACGATGAAACAAGTAATTATGGACTGCTAGTGTTTTCAAAATTGAGGGTTCAATCTCAGTCTGTCATCAGAATCTGTTTAAACTCTCGTGTTTGGGTAGTAATTTTATGAACTATAACGAAATAGCCCAAACTGACAGCACAAAACAAGCGAACAAGTCAAAACTTAACTTGTCAAGACGAGTCCCTTGGTACGCTTTACACGAAAGCATTTCGAAGTAATTTTCGAAACATGATCCTTCGTTCCAACGTTCCAAAGTTTACTTTCTTTGTTCCAGGGCAACTTTCTCATTTACACCATTTTCATCATCACAATACAATAGCATGAATGACTACTTCTTTAAATTATACTATTAAACAAAGCAAGGCAACAACAAAGACTCCATCTCATCAGCTTCATTTCACGGCGTCCAGCCAGCCATTACACTCTGCATAATACACATTTTTCATGTTATTTTTCTCATTTTGAGGGAAAATGTGAGTTCGCCTAGAAGTAAATGAAAAATCGATAAGTAATGCGTATAGTGCAGAGAGTCAAGTCGTTTCTAGTAAAAAAAATCAAGTATAAAGTAAACATAAAAACAAACCTCGTAAGTTTGTATGTATGCAATGTACTTTCTATTTATCTATATCACATCACAATTTTTTATTCATTGAACATTTTTTTTTTGTCGTTTTTGTGCTAAGATTTTGACATTCGATATTTTAACGACATACAGTAGTCTCAATGCTAAAATGATGATGGGGTAAAATATGATACTGGCAAACATAAGATTTAGAACATTCGAGATAGTCCCACGATAATAATTGCCCTAAACAAAGCAACCCAATTAAATTCTAAAAACTGATTATGAATATGCTACATGATGCAGATAGAAAATTTACACAAGAAATATTGAACACAAAGAGAAAAGACATTAAAAAATCCATTTCCATTGAAAAGTAATAATATGCTTGAGAAACTCGTAATAACCACACATTTGCCTTCATGCTCTAAATAATCCACACATTAAAATTTCCATTTCAGTTTGTTGACTACCAATACTGGTTTGTTTTTCTTTTACGCATGGTCTACAAATACTGAACAATGGTTTTACTAACAATTTTACATTGACGTAACAAAAAACGAATGAAATTACATTCCATACAAAAAACCTCATGTCATATTATTATACAAATGAAAAAAACACTTCAATTTGCATTTAAAAACTACATTATTTATTACTTCAGCACAATATGTCATCTGAAGGGTAAACATTCCAATAAACTTTCTATTGAGAATTTTCATTTAAAAATAGGAACACTGCTGGAATTTTCGATTTCAGGATTTCACCTACCTCAATCGGAGTCTGGGATTTCTTTGCAGCCGTGTCGACAGACACTGCAGGAGATCTGGGTAATCTACTTGTGTAGGAAGCGGCAGATGGTCGCCTCACATCATGTTTCGTTTTCTCTTCCCTTTTCTCTCGTTGCTTATGAATTGCTCTTGCAGCGTGCATTTTGCAAGTTGACTTTGCTTCTGCGTCTCCCTTCTAAATTCCTTTACTTGAACATCATCATCTTCGTCATCATGCGACAAATTAACTGCACTTAAATTACTGCTTTTCTTAAAATTACCTCCAGTCATCATAATAAATTAATTAACTGAATGAATCGAACAAAAGTATATCCATTGGAATCATTTTATCACTCCACTGCACTGCGCTAGTAACTTTTAACTCACAAGTTTTCACTCACATAACCACTTATTTTCAAATCACAAATTTTCCCGCGATTTTATAGCTTTTCCTCGAAATCATAATTTTACAGCTTTTTCACAAATTTCACAAACCAATAAAACAATATAACATTTCACTTTTTCAATTCAGAAAACTCGTCATATTTATAATATATTATCAAGCTACCAAGTATCGACATCGACAATGCTTCATTTTTTTAAGTGTTTTGCCTTGAGCTTTGATTGAGCACACACTCCACCATACCACCACCATCACTTTGTTCTTTCTCTTTTCTCCTTATTTTGCGAAAGGAAACACTTTTTAGGGGAAACAATTCAGGGATTGAGGTTAACTGTTTGTTATTCTTTGGTTGACGTGACTTGTTGGCTAGTTGGGTTGGCACTACATGGTCTACACGAAAACCGGTAAAATAAACTAGTCGTGCAAACGGCGGACACTGTTAAGCCATAAGCCACCTTACCTTTACTTTACTGTTTTTTACCATCATCAACTTATCGCCATCTCCTTTGTATTCTCATGCATATTCTTCATGACAAAATAAGATTTCGTTTTAATCGATCCGAGAAAGGGAAACAACGCAGCCTTTTGTGGTTCCTCGTGAAACTCTCATTAGTTATGTGTGTACATACATGTGGTAATACAACATACACACTCTATATTCTGTATTTCATGCTTTCTCGGAGTTTTACATGGTGATCTACATAAAAAACTTTATTTTTTCATTGTAACCAAATATACAGGTATACAAATAGACGTTTTTTGTGTATACGGTACAGCAATTTCACACTACTATTCACATTCACCGTCGTCATCGTCACTGTGTTTCGTCTTTCGTGCAGAGTCACAAAATCCGTGACAAATCATTGAACCAAAATGCTCGTAAATGTTTTCTGTGTCGACGTCGACTGCTTGGTCGCTCTTGTCACGCTGCTTGTATGAAACTTTTTTTTCTTACCTTTTTTTCTCGTAATTGTCAGAAAAAGGGAAAGGTTAAATGGTATATAAAAATATGAATGAAGACTATGAGACTGAATACTACTTCACCTATAAGACAAGTGCATATGTTGTTTAAAACATACATAAGATATAAGTGATTTTTGGTGGGTGTTTTCCTAATACGCTTGTTATGCACGGAAAGTTTTTGCAATTGACGCAGGAATGGAATATATTTATAGACAGTATAATATATGGTAAAGATGTATGAAAGAGAGAAATTTACTTTGTTACGAGGAAAGTTTTTAAAGTTACCATTCCATAAAGTGTTTAATGTACTACAAAAGTAATAGACCAATATTTGCTCAGTGCTACAATGTTACAAAAAAACAATATGTGTACACGGGTGAAATTGTATTAAATCAGGGAAATGCGTGTAAAAACGGGCGGTTATGACATTTTCCCCTTCTCTCACCACACCACCGTTTTCTTTGTCACGTCATCTTCGTCGTAGACGATAGAGAGAGAGGCGAAAGCATTAATCGGAATTTATGTGTTTAGTCTTTTCTCATTTCATAATTCTCTTCCAATGCGCTTATCCATCGTAGTCAACCACGAGCGTAGTCCAAGACCAAATATTAATTCATTAAACAGCTGCAACATCGTATAGAGTAATTTCATAATTTTAATGAGCACTTTCATGCCCTTTCACTTGTACAATTTAATAATGTTTCATTTTTGTTATTTTACTCATTTCTGACTTATTTTACTTTGATGTAAAATTGCTTACCCAATTTATATGTTTTTACATTCACAATAAGAAAAAATTATGGTTTTACAGTTGCTCTAAAACTTTTAATATACTTTACTTTGTACATTTTACTTTGACGTTTCATAGAGAATGAACTCGTAAAGAAGTCAAGGTCTAATGCAATGCGGCACAGATGCAAAAAATTGCTACATATAAAAGCATTAGTGGACATTATATTTAATGATTAAGAACAATAATCTAACAATATAAAAACTGAGAGTGGAATAATATTTTATGACTTTTGAGTAGGAGTCAAAAATGCAATATTCCAGTTTTCAGGGTCTATGTAGTTAGAAAGTTAGCGTAATTTTTCTTTCTATTCTATTTCATTTAAAGGCTCTGATACTACATTGAATGTGGTACTCTAGAATTAGTAAATTGAAGTGAAAACACTCCACGTGTGCACACACGCAAACTCCCTTCTTCCTGCTTCCAAGTTCAGCCCAACGTCCGGAATCAGCCAGGCAAGAAGACTTTGGGACAAGAAAAAAGATGGATGACAAAACTCCATTTCGCAGAAAGCAAAGTAAGGAAAGTAGTCAGAAAAATGACGTGTTGTAGAGGTCTCCTTGGAGCGCTTTTTATGACTTCCTTTCAATTAACTTAAAAGCATTATTGACCTTATGTAGAGCTAATTAAACTACTTTTAATTATGCCTACAGATCATTAAAATACGGATCATGTCTATTTTTGACTACACCGTCTTGTACATGAAGAAACCAGTATTATGGCATAGCCGTTCGTTAAGTCGAGAAATGTTGACCTTGAACAGAGATACCATTGTAAATGTTTACATTTTTATGCTCACTGAACAAAAAAAACATCCATTAAAGCACAAAATACTAAAGATAAGACTTTTAACGTCAAAAAGTGAAACGATTTGGAACTCGTTGAAAGCATAGCACAGATCTTTACTGTAAGGAATAGGTGTGCAATTACTGGTTTGCAAAATTATTGCAAAATGTTTCGATTGGTAAACAAGTAAGATGTCATTAATTTTGCCATCTTTCACTCAACAAACCCTTTGATATGTAGTTACTTTGAAATGTGAAAACATCCAAAAAGCATTAAATACAGACTCATAAGTAGATGTTCTACGTATGACGTGCTTTTAAGGCTGCAGACTGTAAGTTTACTTGCGTGATTTATTAATGTAAACTAAACAAAATCTAATTCTTTTATTGCCATCATTAAAAATAATGAGCATTTTCTGTTTATATCTAAAGTAACTACCAAAATACGTTGAATAAACGTTTTAAATAGCAAATGTGTGTACTAAGCTAAAGATGACTTCATTCAGTGAGCTCGCCGGAAATTTCGTTGATGTGCTTAAAAATATGTTGTTTCAAATATTTATGAAATTCTGCGTTTAAGCATTTTATTCGAGTGGTACATAACAAACCGACCCGAAGTATTTAGGCAACGTTTTCTAAAAGAATCAAAACGTTGGTCTGTCTGCATATCTTTATCTCAGTCGAGTCGAAAAAAACATAATATTCAATACTGTGTCCAGTGTCCACAAAAGGTCAACTTTCGATTCCACCAATGCATTGAACATTTAGTTATTCTAAAAGCTAAATGGAATAATTTTGTTTGCTTATTGCCGAAACTTCATCAAAGATGCGATAATTGATAAATAAGCATAAACATGCTTGTAAAACTCATAAAGCAAAAAAAGTCAATAGACAAAAAATTGATAAACCTAAAGATAGATTACATACTACTTCTTTTTTGTGATGGTGTGGTGTGATTTGATAACCATTGATAACTAAGCATTGTATGACATGACAATGTCGCACAATGCACATGATGACATCATTATGTATTTTATGTGCATTGGAATTTACAATAAAAATTGTGGAAACTAAACACCATAAAACTGCAGTTTTGAATGTTGAGTTTTGATATTCAGCGTGTACTGGTTGGCCATCACAACACAATTGAGCTCGCGCTGCATTACAATGCACAATTATGCAAGGCATTTTGCAGCGCTAATAATAATGAAGAATAAGGACTCATGGACATTAATGGAGATTAATAATATTTAAGCATTTATAGCTTGTGAAGTTTGATACCTACACTTAATTACGTAGCTCTTTAGGACTTTAACTTAATTTAAGGAACTGAAAACGTTTGGGATTGAAGCCATCGTCGATAAAGAATTATTATAATCATCTCTGTGTAGAGCATTGGAAATTATAATTAGTGTGCGTAGGCGTAGCTTTGCGTTTTATCAACTATTTACTAGTTGTGAATTTAAGGCGTAAAAGAATTAACGTTTTGTGGCAGTTTTTTTTAGTAATATATAAACTACTGTCCAGCGAGTTCACAGTTTATTTCCAGATTTTCAATTCAACTGTGCATTTCTGTAAAAAATTAAGCTTTGCTTCCACATCTCAAAAATGTCGACGCAGTACGTATCTGATGGGATTGACAAGTACCTGGAGAAGTATGGTGAAAGTCTCAAGCCTCCGAACGAGTATATTGACGAGGGTAGAAGACTTGCGCAGAATGTAAGTGTTGAATTATCTATAGTATTCATAATAATTTTAAAAGTATTGTTGCATTATAATGCTTAAGAATAAAACTATGTATTACTTTAAAAAATTGGTTAAAATTTTAAAATGAGGGAATGTTATGTTATGATTTTATTTAAAGGTTTTCATCAAACTACAACAATGTCTACCCAGAGAATTCTCCGTAGCAGAACCACGATTCGGTGGAAGCTTTGGAAAGGCCACTGGAGTTCGTGAACCAGATCTAGACTTGTATGTGGTGGTCAACAACAAGCTGCCGCCATTTGATGGTGAAAGAGGAGTTCTGGAAACAATCGAAGACATTCTGGTAAAGTACCATGGCGAACTGCAAATAGAACCAGGAAGTATCAGAGGAAAAATCAAGAACCCTCCTGCAGGAAAGCCAAATGTTTCTATTCAGTTCTCATTCAAGAATGGAATGGAGGTCGATCTTCTTCCAGCGGCCAAGATGACAACGGATGAGATACTTGCTGAAATCGCAAAGGACCCTGAAAAAAATTATTACATTTACCATAACAGTCTGGTACCTACGCAGCTTGCTTTTATGAGGTCACAAGATAGCTTCACTCACTCGCTGATTCGCGTCGCTAAATCTTGGTTCAAGACTCTTGATTTTGGAGATAAAAAATTCTTTGGGGGCAGTATCTTAATGGAGCTCATTGGTGTCGCTGCAGCTGAGGAGGAAATGAAATCATCTGAAAGGTCCATGTTCCGAGCTCTTCAAAGGCTAATGCAAATGGTTTCTTGCATTGATACTTTAGAACTGGCATTCCTGCAGACATCTCCGGACAAGTGGCGAAGGTTATCACCTTCTGAAATAAACGGGAGACTTGTACCAAAGGTCATTGGAACTAGTGAAATTTTGATGCGCAAATGTTTCATTGTCGATCCAGCTAATCCATATTATGACAAACTATTGGACAACAAGGGTCGTGGTCTGTTTCCCATGCTGAAAAATTTCGCAATCCAATTTATGAATAAATTGCAACTGACAACTATGCTGGCTCTTAATTTCAACGTGACCCGGCAATCCTATGTTGATAAATTATTCGAGACTCAACTAACGGATTTGACAAAGGAATTTCCTTCTGGGGCGACTCGAAATTTTCTGTGTGGATATACTTATCCATATACGTCCCGCTTCCCAGATTTGACGGTTCGAAATGAGGATGTCTACAGGAAGATCGAAGTGCAATACTTTGTTGAAGCAATGAAATGGAATTTAGTGGCTGCCGTAAATGTAGCCGTCAGCGGTACTTCAGAAAATACGGACACGTTGTCTGATGTGGTGACTGCCGTTAAAGACGTCATAAAGACGTGTTTAAGTACAGAAATGGCTACTGCTAAAAATCATGATCACGATAACTACGATGTAACTCTTACAATTCCATATCGAATTGGTAGTAATGGTTACGCTGTGAAATGTAGCTTACGTTGGTAATTATCTGTAATGTTGAAAAAATTAGGTTGACAATATGTCAAAATTGTCAAAAAAACAAAATGTCCCTAAATGATTTGTATTTACGAGTCCAATAAAACTTTTGGTAATATTTTTTTTTGAGATGTTTGTGTACTAATTTGTAATGATTGTACCCAGCTTTGAATTCGACTACCCGCATTAATATTTTGCATTGAACTTCTTGATTTATCTTAAAAACATTCAATATTCTAATGAAATTAAATGGCAGCTTCTTGGAGAACGAACTTGAGCTTTTTTCAATTCAAGTATTTGTAAAAAATCATGGTACCTTTCATACAATAACAATACGTACAAATGTAAATTCGTCCATTTCATTCTGAATACATAATATAGTGCACCAACATGCAAAACATAATTCTAGACATTTTTGGCTCATGTATTGAACACAACATACTAATCATTAATCAAGTGTGAAAACGACTTTTGTTGTATACATGCATTACACTTTCTAAACAAAACACTAGGCTGAATTACTAAGTTTTAATGTACTTTAAATCAAGTTTGAAATGTTGTATGTATGTACAATGCAATGCCGTGTGTGGAGTTTTGTTGACAAGTGAAACTGGAGCAGTGTAGCTTAATCCAACTTCCGAAAATGAAAATGCTTACCAGACTAAATGCAACACAACGTAGCTGCTGCAAAACTGAAACTTTGCTGGTAGTTCTAGTAAATGAATCGTTATTGAATGTAGATGATGATTCGTGTGCTAGCTGTAATTCTTTGAATAAGATGTTAATAATATTATTGCAATCGTAGTACTTTCTTAGGAAAAACGTGCTATGTTAAATCCTTTCTTCATCCCAATGTTGTCCCATGCTTAGTGATTGTAGCGTTTTGGCTATACATGTATTCGCGAAATAGTTGTAATTGCAATGTACATAGCTAGGGAATGGACTGTATTAACGTTGGCAAGGCAAGCCAGTGGTACTTAAACTAGGCCAGAAATGCTTACCACTTTACCACCAACAGACATAAAATGAAGAACTGAAATGCCTACATAAACACCAGTGTAGCTATAAAAGACAAATACAACCATATACAAAAGTCACGTCTCAGGTATAGCTATGAACATAAATAACAATTAAAATATATGCATACACATGAATATATCGCCTGTTTGCATCTTCATGTCTACTTATTTGAGAAAATATTCGACTTGCTTAAAAAAAATATTGCCCGACACATCACATCATCTTCGTGAGCTTGTCATTGTCACTTTTGTCTAGGATCAAGAATAAGATGGAACGTTTAAAATAGTGGTTTTAATCCCCAAAACTTTAAGCGTAGGGTGGTGTGTTGAAAAATAGTGCTAAAATTTAATTCGTTTCCTATTTCCTACATCTCTTCAATAAAGAATTTTAGTAGCCTAATTGCATGTGCCAATTCTCATGAGTACGCATTAATGCTTAGTATTGTGAAAACGTGAACGAAAAACATGGCATCTAGAAAATGCGTTCATAGTTTTGTAGATAACTGTGTGGAGAAATTCGGAGAAAGTCTCAAGCCTACAAAAGCCTTCCACGAAGATGGCAAGAAACTAGCTCAGAATGTACGTTATCTGTATATAAACCAACCATTCATTTGTAATTTCTAAATTTAGCGTTGAATCTTATAAGCATAGAAGAATTATTATATGTCAATCCAAGGTGATTAATATACTTCATGTTTTATTGCAATCAAACAGGTTTTCTTAAAACTGGAGGAGTTGCTTCCTAAAGACTGTTCCGTAGCTGAGCCTCATTTCGGTGGAAGTTTAGGAAAGGCCACTGACGTAATCCAATCAGATCTTGATCTCTGTGTAATGGTCAATAAAAAATTTCCACCATTTGATGACGAGGGCGGTGTGCTGGATAAGATGGAAGACATTTTGCTGCAGCATCAAAATGAACTGCAAATTCAACAAGGAAGTATCAAAGGAAAATGCAAGAAAAGAGGAGAAAAGCCACGAGTTTCCATTCAATTCTCATTCAATAATGGAATGGAAGTAGATCTACTCCCAGCAGCAAACCTGCACCCGAATGAAGTACTTGCTGAAATTGCTAAAAATCCGGAAAAGAATTACTACATTTACAACAGCAGTTTAGTCCCATCCCAAATTGCTTTCATGAAGTCCCATGACAGTTTCACACATTCCCTTATTCGCCTCTCAAAATTTTGGTTCAAGTCTCTCAGCTTTGGAGATAAAAAATTGTTTGGTGGTAGTACTCTCATGGAATTGATGGGATGTGCAGCAGCAGAAGACGAGAAACGTTCCTGGCAAAAACCATCCATGCTTCGAGCTTTCGTAAGCGTTTTGCAAATGGTGTGTGAAATTAACACAATAAAAATAGTTTTCGAACCAGTGTCCTCTCAAAAAAGGAAAGCAACTTGGTGGCGAAGAATTCCACTTGCTGAACTAAAAGCTCGTGGTAAAGCACTTGTGCCTATGATTGTAGGCACTACTGATATTTTAAAGCGTAACTGTTTCGTTGTTGACCCTGTTAATCCATATTTCGACCAGTTGACCAACAAGGATCCTGCCGTGGTCAAATTACTACAAGTTTTTGCTGCTGAAACAAAAATTCGATTGGCAAGCTTCATGACTGATGTCTTCCAATCTATAACCCAAGTTCCATACGATTTTGTCCAGATTTTTGCACCACAACCTGCTCAATTAAAAACGCAGTATCCAAGTCTCCAATTTCCGGATGATTTTTGTTTGGGGTACGCTTATCCTTGTGCTCCACCATGTTTTGCGGGTTTGATCATTAGGAAGAAAGATATTTACGGGGAGAAGAAAAAACGCCTTGTTATTGATTCATTGATGTGGGATTTGTTGGCATTGGTCCATTCCGTGCTGTACACCTATCCTGGCGAAACTACTGTTGACATCATTCAAGCCTCTGTGGATAATCTCGTTAAATTAAGCTTTGACATAACTGATATGCCACCAGGGTCCCATGACGATCGCCATGATGAAATGGATGTAACTTTGTCCATTCCTTATGTCCTCAAGGACGTTGTCTACGCTGTCAAATTTAGCATGATTTGGGCAAACTGAATTGTATTTTAGTTTATGAATTCCGTACAAACATACTTGCTTGATATATTTTTATACTTTTCTTGTAGACTAATCTTTTTATAAAAAATTATTCCCAAAACTATTTTCTTTATTTACTTGCTTAGTTTTTATTCTAGTTATTTTTATACGAGTGAACATACCTAGCTTTGTGATAGTATCATTGTATCATAATATATTTCTTGTTTCAAATATTTGTTAAGAGTTAAAGAAGTGAAAAGTTAATTATAATGTAAAACAATTCAGTTCATTTTTCGAAATTTCTTTACAGAGATGATTCCAGTGTTTTCTATTCTACTTGTACTGTTTGCAGTAGCATAATATTAAATTTGCAATGTGGACGCTCACAAGTTATTATAATGCCAACTTTGAAATGTAAACTGTTCATGAACTTTCATTATTTGTTTTTCATCTCGTAATATACTTATATTATGTAAGTAGTATCAATTTGATACAGCCAAGAAAGCATTTGTCTGTCTGAAGAAACAGGTTAAATATGAAACTAACAAAAAAATCGTCATTTTTAGTTAATAGTAAAATCACAAACGCTACTTTACTAAACTGGTTGAAGTTTACTTATACTTCTGCATTCCTGGCAATTTTGTATTTGTTTATCATTTTTATTTTATGCATGGAAAAATGTAGCATTTCGTTGACTCTATACAAACGGTTTTTGTCTCCGAAATTTTTTTGAGGCAGAAAATTTTATGCGTCCACATTACATTATTACCATTTTTGCTAGACACAGGGAAATGAAAATACTGAAAATACGACAAGGAGAGTAAACAACCGGAGAAAAAATGCTTTCATAGGAATGCACATTACATATCTTATTATAATCAAGTTGCATCGGTGACCTTTCCCCATGATCATAAGCTAAAAGGAATGTTTTATAATTTACATACATATCCATACAAAGTGAAGTAGGTATTCACTGTTCACTTGACGTTTGACAACAACTCTGTTTAGGTGGTTGGTGGTTCGCAGGAGGTGAGAACTGGGAATTACGGACCAACTTAATAAGTGTAAATTTTACATAGGAATTACATACATCTCGTTTGGAAAGGTGTGATTCAAATCATATTTTTTCTACTGCTCTCCTCCTTACTCCGTTCCATCAAAATTATGACAGACCCTTATCGCTAGAGATCATTAATATTCATCCACGTAAGTATTATGTGTCTACTTCATGTACCCGTGTCTGTCAACAAAGTGGTTCATGGAAAAGTAATAAGTAATGAGACATTTATGACGTTATCGACAATTTCTCTGTCCTTCAACTGTCACAAACAAGTGCTTTTTATGCAAAAAGAAATGCAAAATATCATTTGCTTAGCTACTTGATACTGTTATGTTATGAAACAATCCTGGACCTGGAATAGTGGAATATTGATAACATTCAATGGTAAACAAAATGGCACATACCCATATCATATAATTTTGAAAACAAAAATGTGAGCAATCTTTCAAGCAGTGTTCATTTCACTTTCGCCCACTTAGCTTGTCTGTCAGCAAAAAAAATGAAGTACCTACTCTTACTATTCGCTTGTATGCTTGGATTAGCTCAAGCACAGCAAACATTTACAAACCCCATTCTAGACGAGATTGCCCCAGACCCTTGTATTGTCAAGCATGATGGTTTTTACTACATGGTTTACACTCAGGGCAACAAAATCGAAGTTTTAAAAAGCCGTACTCTATCCAACTTCCGGAATGCTGAACGAATCCTGGCTTACACTGCTCCACCAAATAGGGCAAACCTATGGGCTCCGGAAATACATTTAATTCGTGGACGTTTCTACATCTACTTTACAATGGACGATGGAGTTGCTGATGCCAATCATCGAATGTACGTAATTCAAGCAAACGACGCACTAAATCCAATGGGCACCTGGAGTGGAGAAATTAGGTTGCTTCCTGAAGAGGAAATTTATGCGATTGATGGCACAGTGCTTCAATATGGCAATGGAGAGTTGTACTTTATCTGGACTGGTTTCCCAGAGCCTCCAGGTTCCATGAATTTATATATTGCTAGGATGCCAGACCCAACTAGAGTTCTACCTCCAAGGACACTTTTCCGAACTCCTTCAATGGAGTGGGAAATGCATGGTTATCCTGTTAATGAAGGACCTTTTATTATTCAAAAGGATGGAAGAACGTTCCTCATTTTCTCTGGATCCTCTACTTTTACTCCTGATTATTGTAGGTATTTCATTTATTGGATATCTAAATTATAAGTTTGTTGGACAATTTTAATTAATTTCGATAATTTTTGTAAACTCAGGTTTGGGAATGATGGGAATTGATGGTGGTAAGGATCCCATGGTTGCCTCAAACTGGTGGAATGACGTGGACCATTGCGTCTTTACTCGAAATGATGCCGAGAATGTTTTTGGAACGGGGCATGCATCATTTGTAAGATCTCCAGGTGAGCAAATTATAGCCTGTCGTGAACTTGATTTAACACACTTTTGTAGAACGTACACTCAGTCCCCATATATTTGTCACTTTGAGCCACTAATTTAATTCAACTTTCACCCGACTGCGTGTGTAGATGATTCGGAACTTTGGATGGTTTACCACGCTGTCGACAATGTGGAAGATTTAGGTATTAACCGTCGCGCTCGTATTCAGAAAGTCGAGTGGGAGACAAATGCTCCGAAATTCCCACCTGCCCTTGGAGTAAACAGGCCAATTCCAGTTCCACGTGGAGAATAAATTCATTTCGTAAAGTGCCTATATATTTTTGGAACAAATTGATTGGAATAAGATTTTACAAAATTCAAAGAAAATGCATTAATATTAGTTTGGATCAATAAAAATCATTTAAATCATTATTTAAATCACAGTCAAATGTGAACAAATTTTCCCAACTGAGTCTACAATTTCGACAAAATCTGCAAAACTCGACCTTTACATTTAGCATTACATACACTTGAAAGAATATTTTTTTATGTTTAGTGAGACCAGAGATATTTGTAACACTAACACACATTGTATTACAGCATTACTATCACTGCAATCGGCAATGCGCGTGTAGAATGGGCTAGCGTGTGGGTCGGACTTCGTTATCACAGCACCAAAGCTATTAAATATCTTAGCTTGAATTTTTTTTTTATCAATTTGCCACTTGCCGTCCACCATCGTGTGAAGTGTGGTGTCTGGTCCCCAAGATAACACGACACGCAGAGAGTCAGCTGTATAGGACATTTTCATTTGCATGCCACATTCATGAAACTGTTTTTTTGTTACATAAGTTTGTTCACGCTCATCCGTGGTAGTATCATTTTGTCCCATGTCAAAAGTTTTAATTTAATTTCTAAAAATGAATAACAGTAATTTCACTTCTGAACGTCCCCTCCGTTGGGGCATTGTGAGTGCGGGTTTAATATGCAACGACTTTGTAATTGCAATGAGCACTTTAAATCCCTCCGAACACGTGGCAGCGGCAGTAGCAGCAAGAAATATTCAAGATGCGGAAAAATTTGCAAAGGAGCATGGAATCAAAAAGTGGTACGGCTCATACAAAGAGCTATTCCAAGACCCAGACATTGGTAAGATTTTTTGAAGTATTTTATGCGTCTTCTCGGGTGTTTAAAAACTCATCCATTATTTATAAGGATCCTCGTTTTGGTGAGACTGGAAACACAGAGTCGAGAGTTTGGAAGAGGAGGAAACAGACTACAGTGGAATTTCAATTTATTGTTATGAGCTCTTGTTTTATAGCTTATTTGCCTAAATACACTATCTGTAGGTATATGCGTTCTTTAGTATATCATTATTGGTTAAAAAGGCTGTTATTATTAATGTAGATGTGATATACATTGGTTCCATTCATCCGTATCATTTGCCACTGGCCAAGGAATCACTTGACGCTGGCAAGCCTGTTCTTTGTGAGAAGCCATTGTGTATGAATGCACGAGAAACTCGGGAGCTGATTGCATATGCAAAAGCTAAGAATTTATTTCTTATGGAGGCAATATGGGTACGACATTTCCCAATTTATGGGAAATTGAAAGAATTGTTGAAGGAGGATAACGTTGTTGGAGACGTTAAGAATTTGATAATGTCTGCTGGAATACCTATTGGAGAAAAAGATAGGTAAGCCTATAGCAGCAACACTCCATAGACATCTTCATCAATACAATGGGGCAATGTAAAACAGGACTTGCACTAGAAAACAAACTAATCTTTGATTTTGCCAATTTTTTTCTCGTCTGCAAAGTTGCAAGTATCCCCATCTTGGAGGAGGAAGTACGCTTGGAATCGGCATCTACTGTGTTCAGCTTGCACTTTTCGTGTTTGGAGATCAAAAGCTCGAGCAAATCCAGAGCACTGGATGTTTAAACGAGTGGGGGGCAGATGATGCTGGTAGCACAACGTTGAAATTTTCAGGAGGACGTTTAGCCACTTTCACTACCAGTTATAGTACTACAATGCCTAACGAAGCTTTTATCGTTGGGACAAAGGGAACTATCAAAATGACAACTCCTTTTCTGGCAACGACCAGACTGGAGTTGTCAGATGGGCGTATAATTGAATGTCCCCTGCCAATATCCCAAAAACCCACCATTTTAGATAATAGCACAGGGCTTTCATATCAATGCATGGAAGTGCGACGATGTCTCTTGGAAGGTATGTTTAAGCTAATAACAAGGGAAAAAATATTGTAGAATATTAAATTTTATTAAATTTTAACATGCAAATCCCTGGTGCATCTTATGACTGAATAATGGATGTATATTTTTGGGGGGTTAAAACAATAGGCCAGTTGGAAAGTAGTAAGATGGGGCATGCTGAAAGTCAACTTATTGCTGACATTTGTGAAGATATTCGGAAGCAAATTGGGGTGACGTATCCACAGGACCAATAAAACGTCCCATTGTTTCTTATAGAACTTTTGCTCTTACGTCATATTGTATTCTTTGTACGAACAAAAATGTAAAATAAATTTTTTATTGTATTAAGACCAAAATCGAGTTCAGTTCAGTTCACAAAACCAGACAAAATCTAGAGAACCAAAAATCCACAGGAACAGCAAGAGAAACACCACAAAAACCACGAAATTACACGTAGTAGTAGTTGGCCTGTGTTTTTCTAGAGACCCTTCAAAACAATATGCACACAAGCATGTAAACTAAAAAGGATGATGAATTATATTTGCCTGTTCGTGCCAACTTATCGTTTCATTTAATTCCCAAAGTGCATCTTCCCTCTAAAATCATTTATTTTTCATGGTTGGGTCAACTAAACGTTTGACAGTGATGAAGCGACACTGTTGCGTTGCACATATGCCATATTGCAGTCCCAATTTCCTGTTATCTATATGTGTAATGCAAATAATAGGTTGATGGATAATTTCTCCTAGTTTTGTTTTTTCCAGTTCACATGTGACATGAAACACTAATTAAATGAACAGAAAATTGGAAGAAGCATGCAAGAAGGGTACATTTTGTCTCGACACACTTATTAAGTAGCATTTGCAATATTTGTCCAAAATCGAGAAACACTTACACTCATTCTACCTATTTTAATATATTATCAGAAACGATGTACAGTAAATTCAAGGTGTAAGATACCGTAGCCATTTTTCCGCTTCACAGACGTCCTTGATTCCAGTCCAGACACCTGACAAAAAAAACTCCAATCTTAAAAATTTTAATGGAGTATTATTATGTCATCTAGTACTGCTTTCATAAACCACATCAGATGTATGTAGTTTTTTTTGTGGTGTTGTTTGTTGACTTCATTGTTCATTGCTACAATTTGAAAACAAAAATGGAGGATACATCTTCATGAAATGGATTTATTGTTGAAACAACACCATCATTAAATTAAGTACACACGTCAGAACATAAGTAGTACATATTCATTGTCTATAAATTATATAAAGCATCCAAGTTTACTATATGAACATCTAAACTGTTACCTATTCTTTTATGGTCCCTTGTAACGTGAGTTCACTGTAATAAAATGACAATATCTCCCTCATTCTCAAAAAGTTTTTTTATCTCCATTTTCCCTGAGTTTTCAGTCTTTTGGTACGTGACTTTCTCGATAGTTTGTTTCTCATAAGAAACCAGATCTAAATATATATGCAGCCATTCTGCCGCCACCACTGTCATCTCATTACGGTAACATATCAAAACACCATAAACTTTTTCCATTTTTGCATAGTTTTTTTAGTCCTGAATAATGCATACAAAATACAACTTGTATACGGCATCCCCAATAATTAAACCCCATAAATATATCAAACTTGTGTAGATGATGCAGTACGAACAACAACTTTTGTGAATGTTTACGTACAAATTTGTTTGTAAAATTGCATGAAGGGAAGAAATATTGACAAAATATAATAGCCTTTTTGGAGCCATCATCATCGTCGTCATCCAGTCCTATTTTTTAATAATAAAATGGATAAAACTCTTTATAATACGGAGCGAGGACAATCTTCAAAGTTTCTCAACTCCTCGACAACTTCATCATCATCCACTGCTTCCAAGAATATGAGTGGAGTGGGAGTAACAGCCACATCGACAGCAGCATTTTCTACCATTCCTTTGTTACCCTTTAAAAGAAAATCTCTCATTTCGACTTACACCCAAAACATGAGATTCAACTTCCACGTATTCCTAATTCCAACTACGTTTCTTAACGTTTGTTATTACTTTCTCCTCGTTCCATTCCGCTTTGCGAGGCGCAATGGGAAATCATCATCTTTGTTGTCAACGAAAGAATACTACATTCAATCAAATACACTTCAACAGGTATACAAGCTTCTTTTTTATATAATAAAAAGTGTAACGTAATTTATGTGTATGCTTAATGTGCATTAATGTTCAAATAAGTAGATACTTCATGTATTCTTAATATCTTTTCATATTACGTATGCATTA
>JAQIWN010000932.1:0-24785 GCA_034699025.1 Entomobrya cf. arborea Gr-Col-00668
CTAACTACTCATGCAACTACATTACGTACCCTTTTTTCCCCTTTTTCCCTTTTTGGGATTTCCCTTTCCCTCCGACTACTGCAGCATGCAACGTTTTAAAGACAAAGCCATTCAAGTAAAGCTAAGCTACTTACTAGTTAAATTGTTACCTTAAACCATGAAGAGTACTGAAAGTTTGGCTTTGACCTCGGGAAAACCTTGTCCAATCTTTTCTCTCTTTGTGAATACTGTATTCTCGTCCTATAGCTCTGCAGGTGTTCTCCAGGGCTTCTTGTAACCTAATCATACTTTTTGAATAAGATACTTCCTTCTTCTTATCTTGAAGGGCAATGTATCCCGTATGAATTAATTCAGGTGAGTTAAAATTTTCCTTTAGCTGGTGTTCCAGCTCGGTGGTGACTACCCTGCAAACTGCAAAAATTAAATAATTTTTTAACTTTAACAACCACCATGCTTTCATTCAACGTTATTTTTTTATACAGCCAACCTTCACATTTGCTGGCATATTTGACTCCGTAATTTTCATCCTCAAAATCTCCTTTAGCTTTCTTGACTTTTTTAGACCCAGCACTTTCGCTGACTGAACATAGCAGCACAATCATAGCCACTAAAATATAGTAAGTAAATGCCGCATCGCTTGAATTCATTTTGACTACTCCCTTTTCAGTTATTTCTCTGGGTTAAATGCACTAAAACTTTTGTACAATTTCTCTTTCAAAATGTCAATGTAAACACATTATCACAACTACGACGTTGCTTTTACTGCTTCTGTATTGACTACTTTCTTTGAAAGCGAAAATTAAACTAAAGCTTGTTCACCATCACCCATAAGATAACCACTCGTTTACGTTTACCCACACCCAAGTTCCCAGCAGCTATTTTCAATGTTTTTATTCTTAGCTCAACTTTCCATACATCCAACTTAAATGTAATGAGCTGGAAAGTAGGTTAAGATATTCCAGTTAGTCGTGGCGGTGAGCTACTTTCTCTTTGTGTGAAAGTTTATCATTTATTTGCACTTCCACGCGATTGTGCTATGTGTACTGAGAATTGATCACGAAAAATATTGATGTTTATCTGTCATGTAGTGTCCACCTCAAAGAAAACTGATGTGGCGAAATATTATTGTTTGCATTGTATTGTATTTTCCAATACACTTTTTTCTTGCAAATAATTTTTATACTTGTCTTTGTAGGACAAAGCTAACATTGAAACACCAAATAGACAACTATTCACTATTAGCATGTGCACAAGTGTATAAGCCAAACTGATGACTGGTCTAAGAAAATAAATTGAAACATTATGCTTCTTTTTTAGTTCTTGAAGTTCTCCAGCACTTCAGCTGTCCAATCCAGAACCAGGCCCCATGCTAAAGCAATATAGGTTGCAAAACTTTGATATTATGCGTGTCCAGTTCTAGTTGAGTTCTGGAGTACGGATGTACTTTATTAGTTTTATTACACAATAATATGTGTGCATTGAAAGAGGATACCCGTCTCTATCTAATTAAAAGTCGGTTCGGTTTGCTGTTTGCTTCTATGACTGTGTGATATATTGGATTTCTGGACTTGTCTAGAAAAGAGTATCGCACACGTAGATGCGCCTTTCTGTCAGTATTGACATGGGGTACGGTGAAATTTTATGTTTTCTTTGTTGCACGTTTCGATTCTAGCATTTCATGCACACTACTAACTATACATGGCAAAACGCTGAATGCTTTCTCTATTCTTACAAGTGCTTGGTCACTACAAGAGTCATTACTAGGATTCCTGGTTCAATGCAAATTGTAAGCCAAAACAATATTGCTACTTGACCAAAACTCTGTCATGTGTGGAATAAATTAGAAATTCATCATAAATTACAGACATTCGTCAGCCCAGCCGTCGAATTAACTAATGTACGTTTGCAGTGTGAATGATTTAGGGCAACAAAGTAGTTTTATTTTCTTTGATGCTCATCTTAATTAATCTGCAATTTGACCATGACAGGGTCATGTCAAAGTGACCAAGCAGCTAACGTAAGTGAGCTACTACGGTTGCCTGTTCTGTTCTGTGCGAGCATCTGCATTTTCCAATGCCCTATGCTTTGCGTACTGGCAATCAGCATTGCATTGTGCATGTGCGCTTTGCCAAGTGCATTCAAGTTTCCCCACCCTTGGGCAACTCAAACGATTGTTTGACTGGAACGTGGTGGTCGTTGGCGGTTAGCGGCAAATTTCAAAAATTTGAAATCGGAGAAACGTATTGTGAGGAAATGCTTTTACTTTTCCTCTCGTTTCCTCCCCCTCGTCAAATGTAAACAAATCGACATGCAAAACAGTGCATGAATTTATTCGACCACTTCCACAATTTTAAATCCTTTGTTCACATTTCTTCTAATCCTAATTCTGTTCTAATTTCTATTAAATTAGTTAATAATTGATTTACTCAATTAATTATATTCTCTTCTGTAGGCAACTTTAGTTTAAGTAGACTATTTTTAAACTCTGGCATAAATAGTTTTGAGAAGGTTTCAAAGACGAAAATAACATAACATTTTGTTTCTTGTTCCAGTTTCTACCTACCCAAGTATGTAAAATAAATATATCCCAATGAAATATAATTCAAAATTAGCCGCAGTAATTGATTAGACGCATATTAGAAAAATGATCAATAATTATAATGGATTATCTGTAATTTCAATTAGGAAAGATGCTAAACCTAAAGAAATTTTCTAAACGTACACTTCGCCGAGATCGCAATGATGATCTCTCAATGATTACTGGGGGCAGACCAAGTATCAGTCTTGGAGGTCCTAGGAGTGGTGTTAAAAATCGAAATAGGGTAAACCATGACCTGAAATTGAAACAACAATTTCTAAATGCTCGCGCAACAGCTTCAGTTCTTAATAATAAAAGAGTGCGCACAACCAGAAATGGTGTTCTTCCTGCTCCTTGTCCTCACAAGATATCCCTTTTAAATCCTGCATCATGCTTATCATCGCTTAATATCTGCAAAGATAATGATCCTACATCCTCACTAATCTTTCCTATTCCTCCTACTCCTTCTCGACAGCGTGAAAATACGATGGAACCTCCTAGACATCAAAGTTCTGGAGTGACCCTTAACTCTATTCCCTCGTTGGTGAAAACGAGCCAATCTAGACAAGCCCTTTCATCAGGGCAACCTCGAGGCATCTTGAAACCATCTACATCCAACCAACTTTACAGTGCGACGCCAAAGATCCAGTATTGGACAACTCATGCCAATACCGGTGGAATTAGTAAGCCAAGGATCTCCTCAATGGTCTTTAACATGAGTACTACAAGAGGTCATAATAAGCCAACGTCTACCTGGAAAGTTTGTTCTACTGCTCCAATAACCAGAGAGGATGCATCTTTACTCCAGAGAGAAATGATTTCCACCATGAATGGTGGTGAAAGTAGCAGGTTATTAATAACTATCTTCAATACATTCTACGAACAAGTTTCGATTTCAGTGTGGAAAAATGCTTAAATTTTTGTGTCCTTAATACCTCAGCTCAAGTCATTACTTCTCGGCGACACCGGTGCCAGCACCAGGACTTCACAATCGACTTAGCGGATTCTCATTTTCTACACCTCGACAAATGCATGTCATCCCGTCTTTAGTGAGAAGTGTACAGCCACCAGCTCCTTCACCAATTTTCCCAGTTGCTGGTGCTCCACCTACATCATGGGAAACCCCAACGACTTCAAGTCAAGCTGGTCCATCAAATGGATGTGGTGTCCACCAAAGCGAATGGATGGACCGTAGTAAATGCATGAATCTAGCCCCAACTAAGCAGTACTCAATGGAGCAGATTATCGACATCCTGTGCGGCTTTGCGACTCCAGATTCCATCATGGCTGATCAATTGTTCAAACCACTCCCAACCCCAACTCAACCCAAGGTCACGCCATTGAAGAGCTCAGAAAACCGTTTGAATGTCAACGCATCAAAGATTAGCAACAAGCATTTGAATAACCATTGGATTGGTTCATCCCACCACAACAATGATAAGAAGTCGAACCCAGTCAACGGCGATGGTGAAGACGATGATGACGAAACGAGTGTATACTTTCGAAAAGAGAAAACTGTAATGGATACCAGTAGTGTTAAGAAAAAGCAAGTGAGCTTTCTCACAGACAGTGATGGCAAATTATGTGTCAATGAGTTTATATTTAACCCCTTTTCTCAAGAATGGATGAGCTCAGGCTCTAGTAAGAACTCGACGCAAAAAGAAAACATGGATCCAAATTTTCAAAGCATATTACCAGCTACGTCAACAGCAAATCCGAATGACATTTTTATTAACCAGCAATCTTCTGCTACAGTTAATTCAAACTTTTTTACCCTGAGAGAGGAGCAGGCTTTTAATCCACTTCCCCAGTCCCAGTGCGACGAAACTACGTCTCCTTATTTTAATAACATTTTACCAACCAGCCCCACTCCTTCAGCTCAGTCAGATCATCAACGATTGAGCAACGAATCATCATCATCAGGAGCAGCAGCTTATCCAAGCAACTTATTGTCTGAGCCTAAGAGCCAACCTTTTAACCCTTTTGCCGAGGATAATTTGCCGGAGCGCCCCAGCGGAAGCCGTGAGCAAAATGAAAATGTGGACTCAAACTTGGCAAGCATCCTTTCTCTGCCTTCCCCAGCTCTACGAGATGCCCAAACATTTATGAATGATTTTCCATCAATCTTTAACTCCAGCCAATTGCCAGAACTTCAAGGCCAACTTTTCACGCAAGACTTTCTTAATTCATGTTCTTCAAATATGAATTTCACTGAAGAAAAACGCATGGAACCCCTTGTCCAAGCTTCGTCTCGAACTGACACGACTAATTTTTTCGGCAGCAGTGAAATGTCTCTTAATAATTCTTTTAATAGGTCTCAAACCTTACAGCAGCTTTTGAACAGTGAGACTTTTTTATTTTAAAAATCTTCTTTTACTTTATTACTTGCGTATTTTGTAAAATTTACATGTTTATGTATTTAAAAAATAACCTATGTATTAGTTAACTAGTTAAAGATAATTTTTTGGCTGTTTTTACGTATGTATGTTTACAATTACAGTAGTTAAAATTAAAACCGGGTTTACTATTTTTAAGCGTACTTTGAACTCTGAACTGAATGAATAAACTTTACGTTAAATTACTTAATACACTCCAGATCAAATTATGATGTATTCTATTCATTTCCGCATTTTGATGTCACACGCATGTCCTTTTGTGTACATGGATTTATACTACCATTCGGCAACAGTAATATAATTCGTAGGAAATCAGATCCGATAAATCTAGCCTATAATACCTCATATTTTTTCTTTTCTTTTTCTCATTTTAATTTGATATTTTACAAATTGTTTCAAAATGTATGCTATCCTCAAGTTAAAATTGAATCTGTTTGCAATCCAAATCTGAATAGTAAATATCATTAAGATCATTCATCTCCATTTGATTAACAGCATCCCCAACCACAGTTGGTAGCACATTTGTCACAATGGGACCGTGATTATTTAATCCCACGAGATTTTTATCTTGAGCCGATTGCATTACATTTACCGGTAAACCATTTACATTTACAACGTCATTGCAATTAATTGAGTTCGTAGACTGATCATGAATATGTTGCTGTTGCTGATTTGCAGTAGGGATGGGAATTGGTGGCAATGGAGCCGCTTGCCTTCTTCGATGATTTACAACATATTGATTTGATCCCGGCGTGTTTCCAATTAAAGTTAATGGAGATGTTGCTGAACCAACTACACTTGAAAGGATGCCCATTGGCATCATCCCTGCACCAACAAGATGAACATGTTCTCCCGGAGGTGGACAGGCTGGCAGTGGAGGATGATGGTGGTGGGAATTATGTAGCTGCTGTTGAATGGAAACTGGGTCAAGCTCCGCGTAAACATTTCCACCGCTGATACTTAACGTGGAAGCAGTTGGGGCAGATGGATTGATATTCATGGCAGTGACGCAAGGAGAAAGGCTTGTATTTGAGGTTGTTGATGTGCCTGAAATATTCATGTTATTTCCTCCATCAGCTACTACTCCCCCCACTCCAGGAACGGATGTAGGGCACATCATCATCATCATGTTGGAGGGGCATTCACAATAAGTGTTATTTGACATTGTTGCCGCACCACTCCTATGATGAGTCGAGATATTATTTGTTGGATGGTGTTGGTATACAGATCTTCTGCTAATGAAACTTGAACTGGAAAGCCGTTTCTGTAAATTTTGCAATGCAGAACCGGATCCCAATGACGCAGTTCTCGATCTACGTCTTCCGTCCGGAGATCCTGAAATGTCTGCTGAGTGTGCGGAATGGGATCCGCCAAATGCTTTGGATAAAATTCTGAAGAAAAAAAAAGTATTTCAAGAAGTTATTTTCATTATTCATTATTCTTTTGATCATGTGAAATTGGTTAAATACTTTATAGTATTTTTTGCATGAGTAACGCTTTGTATCATTACCCGCCATCTCGACAGCGAAACCACTTTCGCCACACAACTGTAACCGCCGATCCAACTGCTGCTGAGAGGAGAGCCACAAGAAAGAGAATGAAAGTCAAATTCTGGGAAGAAGGTGAAAATAGGCCTCCGGTACCTCCTGTACCATCTCCGTACTGTTTATGTAACGGGTCTAATGACGCCTCCAAATTTGAGCAGAACTCACAATAAAATGAACTGTTCAGCGGATTATCTTCAAAATAATAGGATAAAATTGGTGGTGGTGGAGGCAATCTGGGTGGAATAGGAAAGTCCTCATTGCAAAACTCTAAAAGTGTACCACAAGTCATGGTGGTTGAATGTTTGCTATTGTGCTGTCAAGTGAATTCTGTTCTAAAAATTGTTTTACGTATTATGCAAGCCTAGTTTTATTATTATAATGATAATGAGTGGTGAATCTAATGATTTCTCGGTTTTTTGCACATCATAGTACACCCTCAGCAAACAAACAAACAAGTAGCTAAATGGCTACAACAGTCGAGTCACTCACCACAAAAAAAAACTATTTTAAACCACCATCCATATCAATGCACTTTACTCACTGCAATTTGTTCTTTTATGCATGGCAGATAATAATTTTACTACTCATTATTACTATCACAAATTATTTCCCATTTACAAAAATAAAAAATATAGCTAGGAAAATTACGACAAGCACTCTCATTCTTTCGAAAGATTTTTTTCGACAATAAAAGATGATAATATTATTACAGGTATTCTAAATGCTAATGTATGCATTTTTTATTTGGGTTGTTGCATGTAAGAAAAGAAGATAGGGATGAATATATTTTAATGTGTGCAGTGCAATGCATGGAGGGAGGGTTTTTTATCATTCATTGCATCTTATTCTTCTTCAACTCTTTTTCAGTGTTATCTTCTCTCCCTTTTTATAGCATGGCATGGTCATATTGCGGTTTACTTGCTAGTTTTCTATTGTTGTGTGTTTGGGGATGATAATGATGATATGCAGGGCAATAAACATCAACATGAAGGTAATGATAGTGATGATGATGGTGTCTGTTTGTTGGTAGTAGTAGTGGTGCAGTAGCTGTGTACATTGCAACAGGTGGTATGTTTGTTAGGTAAAAGCAATGAAAAGGTAAGCAAGTTCCCTATTGTCAAGCCAGGCAGGCCAGGTAAAAAGCTTTTCACACTGAAGAGGGGTGCATCCACCCCTTACCTTGTTCAGTGTTAAAGCATTATGTGCTTAGGTATGTTAAATGTGTGTAAGTTTGCTTATCCTATCATATCAATATCACGTTTTAGGGGTGAGCAGCATATCCAGAGGTGCTTTCATTAAAAAGCGAACTTCTCAAGGAAACCTGATATGGAGGAAGGTGGCAGTATAACGTAATAATATGTGTACCCGATGTGTACCTAGTACCTATGCCATGCATGTTTGTCTAGTTGGTTTCTTTCGGTTGCATTTCCCTGTTTACTTGCCATTTGGCCTTGTTGTGCATTCCTTTATTATAGATTTTTTTTTCAAAAGAGCTAAGGTGATACAAGGTGCACACCACATACACCATACTTAAAAATGGTGTGATGAAGAAACCACAATTGAACACGGCATTCCTTTTCCGTAACATTATGTAACCATTCTCCGTGTTATTGCTATCATTATCATCATAAAGGAAGGAAAGGTGTAGAGGAAGAGACCAACTTGAGTTTATCATCGTCTATTTATGTTGCATGTTACATTTACATTCCTGGTCTGGCCTGACGTCTCTGTCCCGTCCCGAGTCACGGATCATGCCTTTAAAGAGCAAAATGAAACCACGAAATGTTTTTATTTCTATAAAAAATGTTAACGTCCTGTGTTCTATTTTAAGCATGGTATACATACATATGTAGATCACATATTGCAATGAGCATGTGAGGTGGTAAAAAGGGTTAAGATTTCTTGGGAATTTTCTAGTTTTTTAGGACGATAATTTAGTTCTGTTCTGTTTATTCAAATTCATGACTGGTCATCAACACCACCATCATGTATCATTGCAATCGCAATGTTTAATGAAAAGTGGTAGAGATACTTCTTGTCTTCTGTTTAACTTGATTACATAGCTGCAAGTCATCTTCTGTACAGATCTCAGTTTTTTTCCATTTGAACAAAGCAATGATACTTTTGCTTCTTGTGTTTTAACCCTTTCTTTTTTTATCGGCTCTCTTTCTTTCTCCTCATGGGCTTCTTTTTTTCTAGTTATATCACTATCAACATAAATTAGTATGCATGTTCACATAATATACTGGGAAATGAGGTAAAGAGGCAGAAGTAATTACTATCACTTCTCTTATTCATATGAAATAGCAAAAACAGTAAATAAAAACCACAACTTTTGGTTTGTTAGTGGTACTCACTTAGACGGCGGCGCGACGACTTTATACTGACTCGACTTCTTTTTCTCTTGTTCAATTTTCATGTTTGTTTTCTATTAAAAATTCTCCGTGGGAATCCTTTTAATTCGATGAACAGCCAAGAGCCAGAGCTGCTGCCGTTTCTCTGTTGCACTCTACATCCTCCGATTTCATTTCCAATATAATTTATTCCCTGTCAACAGACTAAACTCAACAATCTGCATAATTTCTACCTTTTTCATTAAATAAAGTATCATTTATGCTGTATAATTTTTGTGCATAATATTATATTCAAATGCTCATGCTCATGATTTTCAAAACAAGCAAAACATGAGAAACGAAGCAAAGCAGAAAAAAAATTAACCCTTTTATTTTGTATTTTAATAATAATAATATAATGAATATGCGATTATATCACTTATTATTACGGTTATTACCGTTTAACAGAATGCTATGATTATGATAATTCCAATTATGTATTACGAATCGGCATTCTTTCCATTGCATCAGGATGAAAGTTCACAACTTGTTGCTCATTCCCAGAAAATTGTCTTTGCTCTGCTTGAAGTAAAAATCATTATTATTTAAGCATTTTAACATGGTCATCATTTGATACGTATCTACTTTTTTTCTCTTGTAAGCTGTGAATGTGAATCATATCTACAACTTTTTTACAGCCGATGACAACAAACATGAAAAAAATACGTTTCCCTTTAATCATATCAAAATGAGTAGTTTTTTGCTTGTGAAAAAGTACAAAAAATGTGCATAGAAGCTTACATTTTATATCATTTACTTAGCTTGACAAGTTACATCCTCTAATTTAAACATGTCTAGTCAGTCTGGGATGGGAATGAAATAATATACACAAAACTAAAATGTAGTAGGTAGGTATTTTAATAAGACTACTTTGTCTATGCGTATTGCGTATGACAAAAACAAGCAAGTTCGTAGTTTTGCTTTGTTGCGTTTCAGTTCGTTTGCAAGAAAGAAGAAAAATTTCATTTTTTAAAGTTCTGGTTATGAGCAAGGAGCAAAAGAGGAAGAAGGATGAAAGGGAACAAAGAAGGTAACCAACTCGTAAGAAGAAGGAAATGAGTCAACTAGAAACGGATATAGTGAGCCTACCAAAATAGGTACAATTTTTTAATTCCAAGTGCCTTCTTCTTGGCATGATAAACACTTGTTTAAATTTGTGTTCAAAGTTTTTACTGTTGTTTTTCATTGCATTGAAACTTTCTATACACTGTCTATGTAAACTTATCTTAATTCTTGTAAGAAAACAAGGAAATGTTCTTTTCCTATTTTGTTTAAAAAAATAGAAATTCCTTTATTCCCCTTTTTCATTACAGTATGCAGACAAATCGGTTAAATGTAAGCTTTTTATCTGCCTTGATAATGATTTTGTTAGGTTTAGGCATAAAAGAGAAGATGAGTCTTTTTATGTTTTTTTTTCAACAAGCATGTTATTATACGATACCATACCACATCACTAGTTTACACCACCTTGTCTTCTGACAGGATTCGTAAAGCTTGTTGGATCATACGTTAATGGGATCATCATCACATCTCTAATATCATTGTCATCATTTTAAATTCTCGGTTTGGTGCTGTTCAGGAATTTCTTGGAAGTTAGAAAAAGATTATCAATAGACTAACGAAGACAACAGGGTGCATGTACCCCACATATAGAAAGGTACAGACATATACTTTGACTTTAAATTCAGATTTATAAACCCGCAATAAAATGCTTTGTATTCTTTTTACCTATTTAACCTTGTTTAGCAACGCATCAGAAAATCTCACTTCTTTCTTTCCACTTAGGTTGAATTTTATTTTCCTCCTACCCGTAGTTTTTTGTACTTCCAGATTTATTGAATGAAATCACTTACCATTACAATGATCTTAAGAAATAGATAATAAAATTAAATCTTTATTCTGTCTGTCTGTTACACAATCCGGAATAATGAAAGAAGCATAAAAGATTTGCCTATAATGCTCAGGGAAGCAAATAAAAATGCGACAATTGACAATACCATGCAAATGCATGTAGTTTCCCTCTAAACCTACAAAGTATAAAATCACAAAACAATTTCTAACTTACAGAGAGAAAGAGAGAACAATTTAACAATGAAACTTAGGCTGAGCTGAAGAAAATAATGATATTGTGAAATTGTGATGTAAGGATGATGATGATGACGATGATCCCCAATCCCTAACGCTAAGAAAAAGAGATGAAAATGAATAAATAACAATAAAAGATGCCACGAAAAGAAATAAAAATCATTCAAAGAGACGTTTGAAGTAATCATTATGGTTTGAAAATCAGTTTAAAGACTTGAAAGAAGGCAATGCATCAGCATTAGAGATTCTCAAGCTGCTGCTTGAATCCCCACTCCACCGCTCAGGCTCATTTAGAGCTTCTGTCAGTAAACTTGATCTTCTCTTCGTTTTACTTTACGCTTTATTTAATGCGCTAACGAACTTTAATTAAGATAGGCACATAGGAGGTAAAACAGTGTATAAGTTAAGGTAAGGGAGAGAGACGTCATTAAAAATCCAGTGTGGTTCTTTGACTGCTTCACGGTCGTTTCATTGCAAAATTGAAGAAACTTGAGGAGCTCAGTCGAGTTTTACGCATGCCTTATTTTTATGATTTCTTTTTGTGATTATGATATAATGCCTTGTAATGCCCATTTTAATTTTAATACGCTTTTTTAGGGTATTAAAATAGTTATTTTGTTAATACTTCAGTTTTTTTATTTTATCTTCGTAAAAAGGACGTCGTTGTTGTAAACGTTGTTTTTTTCACATAAACTTCTTTTTTTTGTATAAAAATATTAATCAAGTTAATGTCATTGATTAACAGAACGGTTACTCATTTAACTACTAAAGGTATATTATTTCTGTACATGAAAATTGAGTCGTCCTGTCATATATATTATAACTATATTACCTAGTTTGTTAATTAGTCGAATTTATAAATTAGTGCTAATTACTATTAACAAGGTTATTACAATTACACTAAAAAAAACTAGAACCTATATAAATAATACTCTTCTTGCAATTAATTATGCAAAACATCACCTGAATCAGTGTAATTAGTAACTACGAAAAAAACTGATTGTTAGAAAAATTGCTGAGCTGTATGTTTTCTGTATTTAGTGTAGAGACATTGTAGTTTGGTTAATTCTATATTACTACTGTATTAAGTACAACTAGTTTTTATAACAGTAGCTAATAAATAAAACTTACAGTACAAATAGTAATTCAAATAGTAATCAGTTCCCATAAGAAGTCTCATTTTTCGCATTTTTAATCCATGTAAAAACAATGCTGAATAATACACAAGTAAAAAACTTAACAAAAAATCGCATTCTTATTGTTATGTTCACTGAACATTAGACATGGATGCGCCATCATCATTAGATTATCATTCACAGCAGGACATTGAAAATATAGCACATTGATAATCAATTCAATTCTCTGACAACTTCTCTGACATTCGATACAACATACACTTTAATTGATTTAATGATGACAGCGACTTTGCTATCGTCTACATAAGTTCATACAAAAATCTTACGAAAAAAAGTTAATACAATATATTTTTTAATATCCATTTTCTTTTCTTTTTTGATTATAAATGCTTTCACTGATTTATCTGCAAAAATCTGTAGTTTAGGTTAGTGAACAGGGTTATTACTCATTACAGATCAACATAATATACTAAATTACGCAATAAATTTTCTACCTTTTATTATATCATATCATCTTAACATTTTAACTGTGATTAGTAAGTACAGGTGTAGTAAGTAGGTATAAAACGCTTAATATTATTAAGTTTTATTGTAAGTAGCAGTGGTTAAAAGACTAGTTAGCATTTTGGTAAGTTTTGTTAGGGACTCCACCCCGTTATCCCTTTTCAGCATTTAAATTAATGTTCTCCCTTCCCCCCATTTCTCCTCCTCGCCATTCCACCAAACCTCATCACAAACTTTTAAGATTATACAAATTTAAGGATAAGAAGTAATCATATTTTTTAATACGCTCTACGTGGTTTATCCCTCTCACGAACAATAAATTAGCATATTTATTTTGTTGCTGCAGTGCACTCGAAAAAAAGATCCATTGCCCTTGCCATGCACTTTTCATTATCTTCCCATCTTTTACAGGATATCAGATTCTTCCACATTTTTTTCCATTGTATTAACAAAACTGCTTGTTTAAAAACTCAGCAGTGTAGTACAATCCTACACCTGAATTTTTGATGATGAATTCTCAATCATACTGGTTTGTAAAACACGTAGGTACAATACATATTTTGTGAAGAACAGGTAATAATAATGGTAATGAGCCATTCTTATTTTTTCTTCATCCTTTGTTTTCCTTGAAAAATTTGGTAATAATTTGAAAAAAATGCTACTCAGTCATCAGTACAGGAAAAATATGATAATAAAAATGAGCAGAGCTCAGACTAAAAATATTGAGACTGAAATGAAGGAACCACTTAACAGCATTACTTTACAAATCCATATCACTACCAAAATCCACCCATTTTTCCTTTGCATGATATGCATATGTTTAAAAACCCATTCCACCTACCTACCTTCTTGCCATTGACATGCAATTTGTATATTCTAATTAATAATAATAAAAAGTAATTTAGTAGTTTTAGTAGACGTGTATTAGTAAAGTAGTAGTGGTTTTTTTGTGAGGGTAATAATAATAAATTTGCACATAATAATATTAATGATATTCTTGGCATTACACTACAAACTAGTATCAAATTTTACGACTTGGTTGTGATTATGTTGATGTGAGTGGTGGTGAGGAGGATGTGAGGGGACCATTATACATTTTTTTAAATTTCCTTTTCCTCTCCACCTCGGCTCTCTTGGTAGTGTTTTACGATCTGACTAAAACCAGGGTCGTAGCAACTATACTACTGGCACTGATGGCAAGGAAGAGAAGAGCAGCATGAGATGGTGAAGTATTGGACGCTGAAAGGGCTTTATTAGTTGTTGCTGAAACATAATCAGCTTGGTTTGCACCTGGCTCACGAGCCTTGCGAAGAAGTGAAAACATTGCATTATTGTTGTTGTGCAGTTGATGATGATGATGATGAGAGTTTGATGATTGACTCCCTCCGAGAATGTAAGGATTCATCTCATTGTCATCATTCAAGCGGATCAGTGTTGTCATTTGAACCTCGTAAAGACGACCCTGTTCCTGGGATAAATCACGTCTTCTTCTTCCGTATCCCCGCTGTCCATTGCTGCAGTCAGTCTGGAGGGAAAATAGATGGGAAAAGAGAAAATATGTCTTTCATTAACATTTTATGGCAAATTAAACACAAGAACGCTAACTAGTTTTTTCGAATGAATGAACTTAATGAAAAATCATAGAATCTTGCTTGAATAAATGCATTATGATCATGACCATGTAAAGTGGGTTCATTGCATTGCTCTTTCACGAAATTAAATTAGTATGCTCGTTTTCTGTTTCATGCCAAGTGGCATATTTTTATTTTCTACGCGTTTCCTACTTACCGGTTCACAAGAATCCAAACAAACGTTTACAGTTCCTCTAAATAAGACGTAGTTTGAGTCGGGGAACTTGAAAGCTTTAAACTGGGCCGTCAGAAGATCACTGTCCGTCGTCTTGAAGTTTTCAAAAAGATACGGATCTACGGAACATCTGAGAAGTAGGATAACAAAAGAGAAAAACATTTCATTCATACAATCCCCACAATAAAATTATGTGCACTTCTATAGCAAAAGAGCATAAAGGATGAAGGATAGACCTTAATTAGTTTAAAAAACGGAAGTTTGTTGTCACTTGAAAAAGTCAACTTCCTTATCCACTTACATAAACATCTTTCTTCGTTACAATGTCATTCTCATTCGCATTTTTTATTCAATTTGATTCAATTCAAAAGGCTTTAGTCATTGTATCATCAACTAAGCAAATAACATGAGATAGTCATGCTCATTTGTTATCTTTTATCATTTTTAAACTCATGTCATTCGTCATACCTCATTTTTTATGTTTTTATGTGAGATTTTTTACAATAACATTCTACTTTCTATGAAGTCGCATCTTCTTCCGCAAATCTTGCTTTTATAGCTATAGCTAACCTTTTTATAAGCACATTTTTTATTACTATCATTTTTTATGCTGTTTTTTTGTCTTTTTTCGTGTTCACTTACCCGTTGAGCATAATGATCTCATCCTGCGCAGCATTGTCAGTCACATCCATTTGCGACATGAGAATCCCATAAATATCCTTGCTGGCTTGATCATCAATAGCAACCTCCATCGTAAGTGGTGTTCCTGGTTGAACCAGAAGCTCATGACCTATGACCCGCCCATCCTGCCTAACACGCATTGTCAACATTGGGTCAGGAGCTCTGCCTTCCAAAATACCATCCACACGAAGTACACTACAAGTAGTTGTTACAATTTCAGAAAAAAAATATACCGCAAAAATTAGCATTCCTTCAAAAATGAACAAAACGAGACCATCAACAATAAAAATAAATTTACATTACAAATCTAGAAAAAAAAATCCATTTGCATTGTTGCGATTCACAAAAATAAAATTCCACCATTATTATTACCCTCTCATTACATCACATCACATCAAGAAGCTCGCACACGTAACCAGATTAAAATGGATGTTGAATGTGATACAAACAAAAACTATAATTTTAGAGTAATAATATTGGTATTTAGGACGAGACGAATGGCCATACATGAAATTACCCCGTTGACTATAAAGATGATAATAGTAATGTGATACACGTGACGTGATGATGCCTTTGTTACAGCAAACAAACAAACAAATCAAAATTGCAATTGGAACAGAGAAATACAGAGAAAAGCAAATGCAAAGTTGATAATGCAAGAAAGCAAACCCCATGTAAAAAAATCATGACTCTAATAATGTCATTAACGTTTCTCATCAACATATTATTACATTCCACAGAAGACATCTTATATTTATAACTCTTCAAATGTAAGTTCTTCTTTCTGATCCCTGATTACTTTACATTAGCATTGTTTTGTCAGTTTTGCTTATTTTTCTGTCTGTAGGCCAGTAGTATGAATTGTATTGTAGTGCAATACGTAAGAAGAAAAATTCTTTCTCTTTTTCTGTGTCTCTACATAACTGACATAATATGTTCATGAGTGACTGAGCACGATATCATTTTATTTTACACAGTTTAACTCGTCTCAACCGTGAGTCTGATTTGATCGTTTATTCTACTACATGTGTGTGTAGCAAAGCAAAGGAAAACCATGTGAGATTTTTACCCACGCACAAACTCATGCAGTCTAACAACAGTGCACATTAGTAATTTTTCAAAATATAATACAAAACATTCAAGCGTTTTCATATGCACCTAGTGTTATAAAACTGCAATAACAAAAATGCCAATTTCTCGTATCAAATGATAATATTTTTCATGAAAAATGAATGATAGAAATGTACACATTACTGCGTGAGTAGGAGTTGCAGGTTGCAGCCTTCATGCATGCGTACAGTAAAAATACTTTTAAAAATAATTTCCCAGCATCCGTTTTGTCTTTGGATTAGTAGTGTGATGTTGATATAGACAGAATGTGTGTGAATTGTGAATCATTGACTTATAAGCTATATACGCAGAAAAAAAAGGGAAATAAATTTGTCTACGACATGCAATAATGCACACAAACACACACATGCATACTATATTTCTATACCATATTATTATATATCATATATCACGTTATAATTTTTTACCTACACCACTGCCACAGATTCAATGGGGCATTATATTAAATTATGATTGCATTGCATTTTTACCTCTATTAAACTCTCATAATAATAGTATGTACATTATAACCTCATCAATTCACGAGCATACCCATCACACTGCACACTGGGAGGAATCGGGATAAGAGAGTATGTGTTAGTGGTGTGGTGTGAGTCGTCGTGAGCCTCCGGTCACCTCAACTTGTCGAAATAATCTAAGCTAATATTATTTTTTTCTCATTGCAATTTTGCAGCTTTCTACTAACTGATGATGATGAACCGAGAAGGAAGACAGAAGTTAAAAGAAATTACAATTTTTATTATGCACAAATATCCCTTAACCCTTTCATGCGTTATTTAGAAGAAGGAAAAAACAGGAGGAAAAGCTGTGATAACCATTCAACTTTTTACTATCTCCGTCGCTCACACACTTCTAATCTCAAATGACACGGTAAATTTTAAATGTCCTTAAGAAAAGCATTGTAATATCAAACATGGTAAGCAAGTGAGCAAAGTTGTAAAATATGTGATTCCGTCCTATTCCCGGGCATCCGCTGCTCTTTTTACTTTACATCTTGTAATACATTCCCTTAAGGAAGAAATACGACTTTATTAATTTAAAAGCTTTTCTAAGCATTATGAAAAAAATATTAGGGCAATAGAATGCGGTAATGCCCGTGTTTTTGATGCGCAGAGAATTCTGCAGATGCAAAAATAACAAAAAAAATCATAACAAACAACAAAGTGCTCGCCCTCAACCCTTCTGCCAAGTGACTGTGTTCATGCATGTTATACAACACAACAATAAGCCATCCACCATCATCATCATCGTGATGATCTTTATTATTATTTGATAATGCATGCACCCCACAACCAACAACTAACATTCTACTAAAACGTCTAACGGGTCTGAGGTTGTAACTTAACCTTGGCAAGTCAGTAAATGTGTATATATAGTTCTCTCTCTTCTTTCGTTGATCCTCCTCCTACTTCACCGAGAAAAGACTAAAAGAGTCTCTGAGGAGGATGTGATATTTTGATATTTTTTGTGATGGTGATGCACACAAAAAAGTAGGTGGTATCGTCATCATCGTCATCATCACCGACGTCGTTGTGCGGTGGTGGTGGTATGCAAGCTGGTGTCAGAAGAAGTAGGCTTAGAATTTTTTTTGAATATTATTTTTTATTTATGTTGCTGATCCCATGATGTAAAGTGTCCCATGTGAGACAATAATGATTATGATTTTAATATTATTATGGTAATAAAAAAACATGGTTGAGGTCCTGATATTTTTAAAGCTCATTTTGTAGGCAAGGGCAGCTTAGTTAGTGTGACTGTTTTGTCTTGCATGCATGTTTTGATGAAAATGCATTTTTTTCGTCATTCGTAGAAAAAAACTCATTTTTTTCTCACACACACAAACCAAAAATATGCTATGCCATGATAAGCAATAAAAACCAGAGGCTTATTGTGAAAAAAAATATGTAGTTCACAGTGTTTTTGTGATGGTTGGGTTGATAGATTAAAGGAATGAAAAAATTGGGGTGGGATGGAATGAATGAGAAGATAAAACGGGAATGATATGGATATTTTATGGATGGATTAAAATTTTAAAATGAGCTTAAATATATTGCGTTACAGGTGGAATTATATTTTATTAGGTTGTTTGAGTAGGTATTAGGTATCATCATGCCATTTTTTCTGTTTTAAATGAGATGATGTTCGCACACAATTTTTAGAATGAAAGTAGGGAACCCTTTTGGCATGGTCAATGAGATCTTACTGTGAAACAGCTAAAAGCATTGGGTACACTTTTTCAAGATAAAAAACATTCGTCTGACGTAAGCATTACGTCTCTATTTCTCTAAAGCCTCTCGAATAAGAGCGTCATCAAATTAAAAACAGTGATGGCGAGCTTTCTCGTTGAGTTGTTCTCAAAACAAGAGAGCGGTGAATGTGACAACCGTGTAAATGACAATGGATACTGGCACAGCATGATATGGCTAATGGCTCTCTTCTAGCATTTCTTGTAAGTTAATGAGATAATTGAACATGTCCTCTTTCACTGTGACACTTGAGCTGTTTCGGAGAAAAGAGCATTGGGAAAAAATGCCAAAGTGATACGCTACTTATTACCGACGCTGATTATGTTTAAGGTGGCCTGGCCGATATTAGTTTTTTGTGTATGCACAAAACCTACATAGCATTCGAGACATGTAATTTGCCTGGGGACAAGAAAAAAAGAGACTTATTAGAGTCACAAAGTGCAAGCAAGCACAGTTAAAATCGCACAGCCAATTTTCGTAATGATGAAATGATTGTGTAGTGTGATAACATTTTAATAGGTGTGCTTGTACAAACACAGTCATTTAAAACATGTTTTAATGATGATTTAATGATGATGAATGATGTGAGGGTATACTGATCGCCGCCGCACCGGAAGGTGGCTATATAGGAACAGAATTTTGTGCTTCATTTATTACTAGAGTTACTTGAGTGCACATTAAATACAAATTCTTTGAGCGCACACTCAGAACAGTTTAAACTTTCCACTCCATTAAATTCAGTGTCAAACTCTTCCTGCTGTAAAAATAAAAAGGTTCGTTTGTACCGTTATAATCTGTCTATCAAGTCACTCAAACTGTCTTGGAAATTCACGGTAGATCAGCCTAAATAGTCGAACTATAAACAGCAAAATGAAAATTATCACGCACGCATCTTAAAAAGACAATCATTGTTCCTCCCAACATCACTCATCTGAATCATGATTTACGATGCATCTGGATTGTTATGCGGCATAGGCTGTAAAATTAAAAGGTAATATAAATTTGACTGTTACTTGATCAATCTTTAGCCTTTGTATATCCGATCCGAATAGGGAAAGGCAATTTTAGCAATTTTCAAAATGACCGAAAAAGGATTTGACGCTGTCTATCATGATTTGATTTGAAATAAATAATCAAAACTAAGGCATGATCATGGCAATAGTTCAAAGCAGAAAATACTTTTGAACTGTAAATTGGTCACAGTTCTTCTGGGATGGAAAGCAAAACAAGAAATGAGTGGGATGCGGACCAAGACAAAATGTTTACCCCAAAATAGGTAGGTACATAATATTTTAGTCTATGCTGTGCCGAAGCCGCGACTAGTAGTCAGTAGTAGAGAAAAACTGTTGTGTTTTGTCAGACAGTTAAAGAAACGTGATATGTCTGTAATCCGTTTCATTCTGCGTAATCGATTATGAGTATGTCGAGTAGTTTCACACGCATTTTATACAGGTATTGGCTTCAATAACGATAAACTTCAGTATATAAGATTTTCTCAGTGTTTGACTTTTAAACAAAAAAGAATCCAATAAAAAATTTAGATCAAATAATGTCAACCGAGTTATTATGTATATATTGGTATTTTTTATATGACGAAATGACAATTGAGATTGTATGAAAAGAAAACTCATTCAATTTTATGTTCACGTATATATCAAGGTGACAGCCATTGCCCATTGCCATCATCTCAACATCAGTTTTGTCAACATTCAACAACATTTGTTGTCTATCATACTATCATTTATCATCTACCGCACTGCAGTATGAAAATCTCTGAAAAATTGATTGCCTCTCAAAAAGTGTGAAGAAAATTAAATTTTATTGTTGTCTTACTCAGCCTCCTGGAACCCAGCCGGTAGCACATCCCTTCTAATCCTGTTATTATGGTTGAACGCGGTTAGATTGGCAAATTGGCATTTGATCAATATGGTTTGTGTGTTATACACAAAGTTTTCTTCATCGTCCGTGACAGACGCAGCGTTGCTACTGTTATTGTTTACAGACTCCACCTCTGTTTTTTCAAGCACGACAACATCCAACCGATTGTAGTATGTTCGAGTACCCTTTCAATAAAATAGAAAAAAATAAGATTAGTTTCAATTCAAGTCACAATCAGTCATATACATATTTTCATATCATCATTAGATTTCATTTCACAGTCAGTAAAGTTTATAGAAAGAAGAATGAAATGTGATACATTTACCCTGTAAAAAGTTTAGGCCATCTTTATGTATGTGACTTTAAATGATACCATTTTATATATTGCCAAACAAACAGACAAAAATCACGGCAAAGGTAAAAAACAAATTTTAACACATTCCTTTTTTCACGAGAAAAAAACAAAACAGACTTTTCATGTGAAATCAGTGAACAGTAAAGTAAAATTATACCGCAAAATGGATACGCATGAAAGCTATTAACTTTGATGCACAGAGTGACTGCAATAAAACCTTGTACGTATGATACAAAACATATTTTAACAAAAAATATTATGCCTATATGTTTGCTCATCATTCATTTATTAGTGTAACTTTTCTTGCAAAAATACATTATGCTGTCGATTCGTTTATTACACAAGTTTAGGGGTACTATGCAAATTGACTTATATACATACTAGTTGCAGTTGCCCGCCATAAAAATCGGGCAGCTAGGTAGGGTAGGACCTCTTAAAGTTCACTCATACGCCAAACCATTTGATTCACAACTCCCTAACTGCCGTCGAACTCCTAAACCCAACTCATATCCATGCAAAACTGCCCTATTCATACCCTCAACCAAATATTTTCTACACCCGTTCTTTTCATAACCACGACAAAACTCCTAATTACTGCCCTTTTTAAAATCCAACCCACTTCATAACTCCCATCTAATTTATAAATTAATTTTATTTTATGCTTTCTAACTAACTCCGGTCTCTCACAGCCGAATTCAAAACTCTGACCTCTGACTCAAATTCTCCACGTCCAATTACAAACGCATTCTGAGTTGCAGTCTACTAACCCTGCATTTGCATGATTTGTTGGCTCCTCCTTGTGACAGAAAAGTCAAATCTTATATATAGTGTCAAATTCTAACTAAGGGTCTCAAGTGTTCTAATTTTGAGCTTTCAACTCAGCACTTCAATGAAATTACAAAATTGTTAAATTGTTTTAAAGTAAATCAAAGTTTAATTAAATGTTAAGTAGGTAATTAGGTAAGCCGTCCACATAACCCGGGGTTGCCAGTCGAGTACCAGCGACGTCGGACCTAATTAAATGAGAAGATTGGAAAACATTAAGGCCCTTGAGTTTACCCCCAGTTGAATAGTTTTCGTTGGTTGGACTTTGGACCTAAGCAAACACTGACGGAACAACAAACAACATTCTCTAATAATGATAGATAGATGGTGGTTACTTTAGTCTTGGTTTACGAGAAACTTGTCTTGTTAAGAGTGAGATATCGTAGTAATTCCTACTTTGCCAGTTTTCTACATAAAAGTTGCCATCAAACAACCGGAAGTATTTATCATGTTTCTCCTTTGCATCATGAGAGAAAATTGTTTAGATATACCTATATTTCTCTTCATTTGCAAACAAACCACTGCACTGCTCTTTTTCTTGAGTTAATATGCACTACCAACAGAGCATCGCCAGAAAAGCATTAAAACTTCAGCTCTAAATCATTTTTTTATTGCGCATAGTGCAATTCCAAGAATAAAAGCTAATACAATACGGAAAATTTACAGATATAGTGCAATGTCAATTTCTAATGTACAGGTTAAAAAATGTATGCTGACGCAATAAAAAATCAGACACACACATGGAGTATTTTATGGATGATTATGGTGGTTCATCAGCAACCGCTATTAAATTACATAATAATATGCACTTTTTTTAAAAGTGGACTGTATGTGTGTGCGCTTTACTCTCTTAATCAGGCAGGGGAAGAAATGCATATATCATATTGGGAATTATGTAGTTTTTGTACTACGACGACAGGCTAATCAAAACAAAATAATTCATGTAACTCCAACAAAACAAAATTGTACAGCTATTTTTGTATTCATTTTTAATATGGTCTTAAATAATGTGTCTTGATATAAATTCACATAATCATTTTTTATTACGTATTTTGATTAGTGTTAGCATATTGTGCAAGCTTCCTAAAACCATATATTGGCTGGCTAGATTAGAGACTGATGAATCATTAAACTGACTGTGAAACAAAGGTAATGGCTGATAGACAGCGAGTTAGCTACTCAGAGAAAACAAGAAGTGAAAAACGGAAAAAGGTATATAATTTTGTCCACAAAGCGACAAGACAACAAAGACAAGAACTGAGAACTTACGGTAATTTTGTTGATGATGAGATTGGTGCCACACCGGTAAAATGTCAAGTCATTCAGTGACAACCTAAATTGCATGTGATGACCTTTACTGGGTCCTTTGCTGGTTGGCGTGCATGATGGATCTATAAAGAAAATACAAACAGTCGCATGAATTGTATTGATAAATCATAATGTGAAAGCGTAGGTAAACCTTAATTAATGAGGATAAAAGCAAAGATCGTAAAAGCAATTTCACATGTATGAAAAACATTATGTAACAAGTAACGATGTATTCACGTCAACACAGTCAACAGACGCATCATAAAGTTTGGCGACCAGCCAATTACAGACTACTCTGACTCTTGTTTAGTCTTAATTAGTAAAAAACGGAACTAACTGATGTTTTATATAAAAATATCATGAGATATATTATTTCCAATTTAAGATTATAAACTCACCCTTCCTCTCTCTGATAAAAAGAAGCAAACAGAAGCAGTCATGAGTCATAAACAATGCAACCACCGGTGAATAAAAAACGTTAAATGTAGCAAAACGCTACAAATATGTAACGTTACATTTTGTAACAACTAACTTTCAACTTTTGTTCAATATGTACATAATATTTTTTTCATATAACATTTGTTTTTGCTAACTGGGCTCTGTTTGCTGAGGTTTATTTGTGGGATGGGACGACGATCCCGAATCCCAACACGTTCTTTAATTACGTTATATATTTTGTATGTTGAAAAAGGAAGTAGCAGTAAAGTGGCGAACTTGACAAGATTACGTTAGGTTAGGATTATACTCTCTCTCAAAAAGTCTTTTAAATTCATCATAATCAACTAGGTAGAAATGCATGTGAGTCTGTTTTGAGGAATCATTTTATAAATTCTTTTCATTTTTGAAACAATCTTAACCAAACCTTACTCAAGACAAAAAAGAAAAAACGAAAAAGGTAAATAGACAGCGAATTTTTTTTCTTCATTTTAATCGTGATTTTAAAAAGGAAAACGATCATCCCCACCGCCTCACATACACCACATCAAAGAGTTGAACAAGTTATTGTTACTGCTGCTGATGTAACTTTTTGTAGACGTTTTAATAAGAATTTGTAACTACACATAATAATGAACTCAAACTATTAATCATTTTTTTCTTCATTTACTGACGTATCGCGGTAGTAGATGGTTTGATGTGGTTTGTAGTTTTATACAGTTTCTGCAAAAAAAGAGAAGGTAGGTTTTTAACTATATTAAAAGACAAGGTGGAGAACCTGCTAATAAATTTCCTGTTTCTTTTGAACTAATTTATAAAAAAAGTATTAAATGCTCCCTCGTGCGTTTATTCGGTTATGTAGTTTTGTGTGTATCTTGTGTGGGTGGGCGTGGGTAATAATGAACAAGGAGATAAATAAAAATAAAACGCAGCACACACGGTGTATATGCCAGCTTTGTACATAACAGATCACATCATCAGGAAATTATAGGATTGTCCGCTTAAAAGCATTTCATTTCTTGGTAGTAGCAAGGTTGTAAAAAAATGTTGAAATTTAATATGAAGAAATGAAGTAAACCGCCTAGATAATATGTAAGTCTGTTGAAGAATTTGACGGAATTCAAGTCGGCTAGTGTTAGTAGCAGGAAGCGTAATAATAATAATAACATTCTTTTTTCTTACCTGGATAATTCTTCAGCCCTTGTAGGTAAGCTTCGGTGATTAAATGAGATGAGGAACTCAAAACATCCACAACCATTTCATTCTCATTGCACGCCACTCGAGTGGAAAACGGTAGTTGAGCTGTAATAAAAAAAATATTTAAAAAATTGATTGCACGCAGAACAATAAAAGCATTTCAGTTTTCAATCACAACTGAACTGCATAGATGCATAAATTGCTTTTGAGGATGAATACGGCTATTAATTACGCTCAACCGTGACATTTTTTGTGTGACCCGACGTATTTTTTTCCTGAATGAG
>JAQIWN010000933.1:0-24769 GCA_034699025.1 Entomobrya cf. arborea Gr-Col-00668
CTGTTTTTTTGTGGACGTTTCGGGTTTCGAGAGATTTTATTTTAGATTTGTGTTCTATTTTCTGTCGCACTGCAGCATCGGGGCAAATTCCCAAAAGGTTCAAAAAAGTTCCCAAGAATATAAGAAGAATCATTTTCGCAAAGCGGTCATGATGAGTAAACACGGTCCAGTGAAACAAACATGTAGGCATGCGTCCATGATGTGAAGATCAATGATAGGACGGAAATAAATTAGATGTGAATTTTACTCCCATATTGAGGAAGGGCATTGTATACTGCTTCAAATTAATTTGCACGGTGTTTGATTAAGTTAACACTTTTCTCAGGACAACTATTACCGGCTCGAAAAGACAAATTTACAGATAAAAGTTTACAGTTGCCGTGAAAATTGTGTTTTCGTTCTTTCTAATGAAGTAGTCGTCCAATGGGACTGACATTTATAAAGTACTTAAATCTGGAAAACAAGATCTTAGAACAAGTTGTGCTGGAAGGGTTTCAGGTTCCATAGAAAGCTTTATAATATGTCCGTAGACAATCTCTAAAGAAACATTGGAAAGGCTGTGCTCTGCTCACTACAAAACATAACTGACGCTTGCTGTGTAGGGTATTTTCTGTTTAATTAAATTGTAAAGTTTTCTTGGCACGAAACATGGGCCAGCTAATTAAATAGCACAAATCACCAAGAAAGTGTACTTTATTGGTACATCTAGACTATATATTACACGATATATGCTTTTTTCTAGATGGAAAACTTGGAAAAGGCTGCCTAAGAAATGAATTTTATAAAACATATTTCGATTTCATTAAAGGAGCTGTTGAACGTGCACCATGTGATCATACGTGCTTCATTGTTTCAAATAGGTCATTTAATATTTGTTGAAAAATATCTTCAGTAAGTTGTCTGAGTCAGTAAAAGAGGTGCATACGTACAGTCTTGAGTGAATTGAGTTAAAAAGCTCAATTTTGAAGGCTAAATACTTAAATTACCAAATTTTCATTTAAAATTTTTCAAAAATTGCAAGTCTTCATGAAATACTACTACCTCATTTGTCACTCGAATCTTGTCAAGATAAGTTTCCTGCCTTAGATAGTCACATTGTATAAAACCTATAGCCTCTCTGCAGACAAAAAGTACATAGCACAAATAAGAGTACTTGCATTATTTTGGTTTTAGTGTAATCGTATACCAATGCATCATAAAAGCTGGCGCCAGCGCTATCACCATTTTCTCATATTTATGTCGCTTGTGTCATAGGGATTTGCGAAAAAATGTAAACATAAGCACAAACCAACTACCTTTAGATTTTTCTTGTTTCTTTAAAAATGTGAAGTTGCATCTTATATTTTGATACTACACTATAATATCAAATATACGTAGATACAATATTATAGTAGATTTGTGTTTCGCATTAAATCATCATGAAACTGCTGAAGAGCCATAAATATTCTGACCTTAAAACGAAATATATTATACTACATATTTACAAATCTAGCGAAATTATAGGACTGAAAACGGAAGCAAAATGTTCTAAAGTTCAAGACATCGCATGCTAAAACGTGAGTTGAAAGAAATATGAAAACATCAAAACACGCGTACACAAAATGCTACATGTTGTACAAATGCCATGTACAGAATGTCCTTGGCATTTAGTCTAGGACAGATGCAATAAATGAGCATATTTTAGGGTTTCATTTTGTAGTATTTCTAGGCCAACTACATTTTTTGTCATTTTCTAGGATTTCAATAGCATGGAGTAAATATGCTCAAAGTTGCATACAAAACTTCAATATTTACTTTATTCGCAAAAAAAAATTTTACTTTTGCTTGAATTCTTATGAAGTCTTCCAATATAACATTCAAATTTAGACATTTTCTAAAACCAATTGATTTTGGATTAAAATCTAAGACAGTTCTGTTATATATATCTAGTTTAAAGTTATATTTAATGAAGAACATTTTTGCACCAAATAACATTTTTAGTTACGCCAACTTTTCATTAACATATTTGTAGCATAGAAAATTATTTTTATTGTATATATATTTAAGTCTATTAATTAGTCATTTCTTATTCATTAATATAACGAGAAAATGCACTTTGGTAATCGGATTGGTAAAGCTTCTTATAACAGTTCGTTCTGAATACAAACACGACAAATCAATTAGCATATCCCTACTGTACCTTTAGAGAAAAATTTCACCAAAAAAACTTTGCTTTTAACTTCGAATGAAAGCTCATTTTATAAAATCAATGTTACGACATATTAAAAGTATAAAAAAATCTTTAGAAAATTTACATACAATCATATAATCTTAAATCATTTGTGCTTGCATTGCAAAAACTCAGAAAATCAACTTACAAGCAAATGTCACTAACGTGCATATTTAAACCGTGGACATTATTTGCGCCATCACAAATTCATAATGTTGTGTACTTTGCATTACAGTACAGTTTTCGTAATAACAATTACAATAAATAAAGCTTTGCTTTGGATCCTTTCAGTTAAAATTATTTGTAGTTCATTTCTGACAGGAAATAAAAAGATGAAAGCATAAGTGGGTTACTCGAAAAGTAACTTCTTTCATTTCCTCCCGTTCTAGTACATTCCCTCTGTTTTATCAAAGCAAAACTGTATCTTCAGCCAAATTTTCCAGCATTGTATGATAAACACAAATATATGCATTCATGTCACATGTATATACGTCTTTATCCATATAAAAGCAAGAAAGGAAGCTGCAAAAATGCAGAAGGCTTTTTCTCCGTTTTTTTGCTAAAAGCTTTCACCAATTTTTAGAGTACTGCGACTTTCACTTCATAGTGCACTGAGCACTAATGTACAGCTGCTGTATCAACAAGGTACGCTTTCATTCTCTCTTACGAATTGTATTTACTTGCCAAAAACAAGAAAAACTCAATACGGTACGATTGCCACGAATAAAACTAGCTTTCATCCAGTAACACTGTAATACATAAATAGAATTCAAATGCATTATCTTCGTTGTTGTAGGCAGGCATGTCAGTGAATTTTTGTGCGATTAAAAGCAGAACCCTGTTTTATGTTTCTGGCTTGCTTCCATTTGTCCTTGAACATCTACAAGATCATGTCTTATTAAACATTAAAGCGTAAAAGGTTCGTTGTAACTTTTTGTTGGATTCAACCTGAAAGCCCTTGTCCGGAGAAAAGCCAATAAAAAGCAAAAAAATCGCAGAGTTGCCATTTTTAGCAACTATTGCTGTAAAAAATATAACATTTTTTCTTTTATGCAGCCATTTGGCAACATTTTTGTTCATATTATGGGCAAAATTCATGTGTAAATTTGCTCAAAATGAAAGCATCTACATGGTTTGATACCACAACCCTTTTCCCAAAAAACTCTGATCAAGAACAAAGCCAAATTGGCTTCGTTACAGAGTCACCTAATACCTGTTTTTGGTACAACGATTTCAATTACCATCCATGCAGCTGAAAGGGGATGGTAGTTCGTTTACAAAAAAAACTTGAAATGCTCTATTTGTTATTCTAAGAACCTATATGCGCAAGAAATTTCATTTCCGGTCATAACGAGTTGCCTTTGAGCATTTACGCTTAACAAGCTCACAATCAAGCATAAATATACAAACTACAAAAAATACTAGTGCTGTAATCAATCCCAATACACCCGTTACATTTTATAGCAATCATTCCGTAAGTCAACGGTTGGAAATTTCAATATTGCATACGGTTTTTGGGCCAAAGATTCCCTTCCATCATATCCATTTTATGTTGCACAACTTCGAGATCTTTTAAATATGAATTTAAAAAATAATGTTAAAAGAACCTTACATTTCTATTCTATATGTTTTTTCGGTTTATACGTTAGAATTTTGGAACTTTCACTGGTAGTACAACAGAATTGAAATGAAACGAAAGTTTAAGAGAATGGCTTGATAACCTTCAAATTTTTAAGCCAAGCGAGTTCACCAAACAGACACACGTGTCCTCAGAAACTCAGACCAGACATAAAATTGCTACAGAACTACTGATCCAATCAAAATCTTGAAAATATCTTCAAATAAAACCACTCATTAAAAACTTTTTCCTAATGCAACTACCAGTTTACCTTCTTTCTTTTTAACACTCAGTTATTCATTAACTCTACAAACAAACTTTGTCCTTCAATGTGCGTTCTTTGGAGGCTTCAGAGTTACCTAAACTCATTTGCTATAGGATCTCTTTTACCAATGCATAAAATTTTAATGAATGGCCGTCGAACAACTTTAGGACAAAGAAAGACCAAAGAAGTTTTTTTTAAATTTTTCAGTTCGTTACCAAATATAGTGATCAAATGAACACGAAATTATAATAAAACTATTTGTAGCTTCAAAAAACTTACAATATTAATATAACTTTGTCCCAGTACGTGGCTTCCATAAAACCTACTAGCAAGCCAGCAAGCTTTGAATTTAAAAAGAATTTCAGTTGCAAAGAAGAATACAGAATGACTTAGAAAATTTAGTTTTTTTTCCTGTTTTAAGCAAAATATGATGAAGTAAGTAAATACAAGTGACCCATATAAAGATTCTTTTTTAAACTAAAACAGAGAAAAATTGCAAATTTATGTGAGATAAGTTTATGGTGTAAAAAACTGAAGTTTCAAACAACTTTTATAATGAAAAGAACACTACTTTATTTTTTGTCGCTGATGTGGAATTCGAATTCGAGGAACGACCAACATGGAAAACCGGAAAGTAGTAAACGTAAACCATTAAAAATTTGTGAGGATTATTTTTTCAGTGCTCGACCATTGTACTGATCCTGTGTTTCTCCAGCAGAGATTTTGTTCTGGTTTGGGAAAAGTGCTTGCCTGGAATGTACAAATAGGGATTACTTACAAAAGTTTGCGTAAGCACCTCTACGATTCATCTGATACTACACAGAGCTCTTATTGCAAAGGATTGTACCGTAAGTTCTTCATTTCTGATTTCGAATGAAATGCTGCCTGTGTTGTTGTTGTGGTGAAATAAAGTACTTACACACAAAAGCAAGACAAACAGCAGCACATTGCGAAACTGAGTCTGGAGAATTTCCCCCGTTTTTTATTTCTCTGACAATATTTATCCTTTAACATTTCACTACTAAAATATCAGAGAAGCAAGGTGGATGTTTTTTTTGGGGAATAATGAAAGTAAGTTAGTATCAGGGGACACATCAAATAAAGATTTTTGGTAAATACCCAAAATTCCTTGCATGGTCGATTTTGTACGTTGAAAAAAGGATAACAAAAAAGGCCAACGTAACTTCACTACTACAACCATTTGGCTTGAATATAGCACATGGGCTGCTAAAAGGTCCGCTTAAATAAAGCACGACGCTAAGTAATGTCTGTACTTAATTAATGAGTCTTGCTACTGTTGTTGCATTAATGATGGGAAAATCCATTTGCTTCTAGAGAGTGACTGCACATAAGGCAACGACAGACAAAAAACTACTTATTCGTAGTGTTTTCCTACTGTTTTCTTTTCACTTAAACTAAGAACTATTCCATTAGTGGAAAAACTTAATGGATATCAACACCTCGACGCCTTGTTTGTCTGTTTTGAATGCTGCAACATTGACGTTTTACTAAGACGCATGTCAATAATGACCTTGTATGGTACTCATTGATTTATATACAAAAAAATACATCCAACGTACGACCGTACCCATATATACTTTTAAGTTTGTAGTAAAGTAATATACTATTACCAAACCATTCAAAACTAAATCCACAATTAGGACTGGCTTAGTCATGTGGCGAATTCGTTCTCTTTGCTGAAAATGCGTTAACAGTTTGAAAACTCCGTTTTTTTGCTGTGTTAGCAAAATAGTGTAGATATTTTATCTTCTACATTCAATACCTCAATAATCACAAATTTCTCTAGGGTGCTCCACTTATTTTTGGATTTCAATCCAAATGATGTGAAATGGCTTTCAGAAGAACAATGGCACGACACAAAGAGTAAAAATTTCTGCTGAAGTAGTCATATTTATTGCTAACATGTGTTGCCATTTGCTTGAAAGCATGCAGAATTCACGCAACCGAATGAATATTCAATAAAGTAATCAACGTGAGCATTCCATGCAGAGAATGCTAAGTGAAACAAACAGCTCATCAAAAACCACTTGGGTGCACGAACCATTGTTTGTGCGTTAGAATGCTGGAGGTGAAAGTGTACAGGAAAGAAGTGCAGGAATCAGAGAATACTTGCATGTCATTCACTTTCACTCTCTGTCAGACCTGATAGCTTGTCTGCTTTCATTACCAGTAGCACAAGAAATTTTGGGCGACGGTGTATGTGTGATGGAGTGTGTCTTGTGTGTGTGTGTGTTCCTCTACAATTTGTATTTCTGCATGAGCAGAAAGCTCCCTAAATCCTTTTCTCCTTTCATGATGCATGAAACTGACTACCACAGAAAGAGAAAGCAGGAAAGGGACTTACAATTGTAATTTACTCATGCCAAATTCAGAACCTGTAAATTACAGAATGATTCCTTGAAATTGAACGTTTAAATTAGTGATGAAAATGAAATTTAAGCATAGTTTTCTAGACAGAAAACTATGCAAGAGGTATGTATCTTAATAATTTATAAAACTTGAAATGATCGTTGTTCAAACGTTATAAAACAAATAGCATACCCAGTTTATTTTGCAGTCTTGCTACATTTATTTATTTACTCTCGTTTCGATTATGTTACTAAAGCTTGTATTTTTGAAATTTTAGGTAAAATGTACTTAAAATGTGCATTTCTCTTTTAATAAACGTTATAAAAACAAATAGTTTTTGAAAGGTTTCTATTTGCAAAAAGTATTTTTGTTATTTAACTTTTACTAATTGACACTTAGCAAGTCAAAAGAGTTTTGATGCTAAATATGGCAATTACAAAACAGGATTTAATTAAGCAGTGTAAAAGTTTCACTTTACTTCGTTTATTATAAAAACTACTCAACTTTTAAAGTCGTCGGTCGTTATGAGAAATTCAAAGAAATTATTGTTTTATTTCATTACGTATGATATATATCAACATGTTATTGTGAAACTCAAAATGCTGAATGTGATCCAAATAAAACTTCCGCTTGGGTAAAAATTCAAAATGAAAATTTTTGCGATTTGCTTGCATAAAAACTAGCACGTAACGAAGTACATAAATTCAACACTGAAGCCTTTTGCGTTCGTTCGTCACTTTTTACTGCGCATAATTAAATCTTTCATTGGCATAAACATAAAACCATGTTTGTTCATTATGTTCACATAAAAGACAATTCCACTTCATGCTTATTAATATTTCAAATGCTTCAGTTCGAGGAAGTTCGGTTTGAATTAAAATTGGATAAAAGAGCAACCCATGACAAAAGAGCTCTAAATAAAACTGAAGTACAATCATTCGCATTTGATAATATAAATATCAGGAAAAATTCCATGAAATTCCTGAGTATTCATAATGGCATGGCGCAATAGGGAAGCTTACAAATATGAAGAGTAGAGCACTAACCAGTCAGAAACAATATGTGACTGCATAAAGCTTAGAATATAAACAGTACGTGAAATCGTAAAATACGCCATTCAATTTGGATGTGATCTCTAAACCCGTAAATAAAATAGAAGGGCTTATTGTTTCATTTTACCCACATAACCACTCACTCAAGCTACCGTATTAATTACTATTATCCTTGAACTATGCCTGGAAATCTATTGTAGTTTTGAGAACAAAACGAGGCAGACATGAAAAGTTGCTTTTGTCATTATCACAAGCAGAACAGGAAAACAAATGAATGAAATTTTTCAGAGAAAATGATACTTACTAAATTGTGCAAGTGTAAAGTAGCGTAATACTAAAGACTTCCGTTGTAATACTCTCGACTCAACTTCACGGGTTGCCAGATAATGACTTGTAAAGTATCTATTATACTATATTATTTAGTAGATACTTAGTCAATGTGAAACACGACAATAATTGTATGCAGCAAACAAAGATATAACAAGTCAATACAGAGTCCTGGTGGAACAAATTTTGTTAACAAGCCTAAATTTATCACTAAATTTGATATAAAGTATTTCAGATTAAAAATGTGTATTTTGTGTTACAAAATTCAACCATGAATGCGTATAAAATATAATCGTGGATCACGACAAATAGTGGTTTATATTTTATACAAGAATGGTAAAATATGACGTATGTACTTCTGGTGGTTTCAAGCAAATTGCAGTGCGTAGCAGAAACACTGAGTAATTTAACGAGCTTCCCAGATCTCTTTGAAATTTAATATCACTACATAGAATATCTACTAGTTTGTATGAAAAAGGGCCTTGTTATCCTTTGAATTGATTTTTTACTTTTCAACATTTTCCGCCTTGATATTTCACATGCCACTGCATTCATCTTCAAGTCACGAATGACTGAGCTTTTGCTCTGCTATAGATGTTCTTGTGAAAGTCAAACGTCACATGTACCCGATTCTGAGATGATGTATGACATTACTTTGCATTTCTTGAAAGAGAAAGGAACATTTTGATGAAAACGATATGATTTCTTTGCTTCTAGTAAGCCATGACATTGTTAGATTTGAGGTTGAGTCTTCCTAATCCGTGTGTCTAGTGATTAAAGTAAATTTTGTGGTTTGGAACTTTGCGTAAATGTGAATAGGAAACGTTATGATTATCTTAGATGCTACAGAGCTTTTAAGAGAAAGGTGGTAAATTGTCTGGTGTGTTTTTATTTAAATTGGAGTGCTCGACAAAAAGATAAAACGATCTGCAAATAATGTGAGTCGCGGGCAAAAAAAAATCATTTTACTTTTAGGAAGCTTTACCATTAGATAAAGTTTGCATGGTATGATTGTTATCATGATCGTCTTAGATAGTTGTATAGTTTGTACAGGAAGAAAAATGGAGCTCATTTTCAATTCTTTGCGGCAATTGCTGTGCAGCTAAGGCTTGGCTTGCGTGTAGAGAAAGGGTTAGATGTAGATAGATATTACCATCTTAAGTAAAAAATGTGGGGTAATTTAGCAGTGACACTGGGAAAGTACTTTCTCGGGAAAATACATGGCTTGATGCTCTGCCAGAAAAATTGTTTGTGGCAAGGATGGAATAACTTTAAGTCAATAGCAAAAAAACGCATGACTGGAAAAGAGGCGTCCTGTTACAATCTATTTTGGCACAGGCTTTACAAAAAATACAAAAAAAATGAAGGAAAGCAATATCTGTAAAGCTTTGGATAAATGTTACTTGTTCACACGTATCTAGCTTGGTGCTCTACTACTAAAAATAACATGAATTTATATAATATGTAGAAAATTGTTTGTATATTTACTATTTAGTCATCATGTGAGTTTGAAATCATATTCAAACAACTATTCATAGATCAGGAAAGTGGTGGTGGGCATATTGGTATAAAAAATTATGCAATCGTGGAGTAAAATATATATGCGGTTGTTATACGAGGTACACATCGCTCCAGGGGGCAAAACTTTGATAAGTTCCGACAACTTTCGCAATTGTAGTTTATCCGCTTATGAACTCCTTAGAGAACAAAACATTCCCAGACGTGTGTTGAATCCTTACAGATCAAAGAATAATTTTAGCGAAAGCCAAGAGAAAATCTATTTTCATCTTTTATCTCGTTGCTTTCAGCTCTTTGGTAAGTTGGTTGGTGCACCACCGCCCCATATGGCCAAATACTTTGTTTTTTTCCTTTCACACGGTCACGACTCCTTCTTTTAACATCCCAACAGACATGTTTGTACGGTAAAATGGTCATTGAGCCCCTCACTGGCTTGCTTGTTCAGTCGCACAGAAAAAAGGTTGGTCACGTCTATTCCATTTTTTTTGTGGTTAAGATGTTCCTGTAATTCGAATTTGTGCGGCAATGGAAAGACAAGTCAGTGTGAAAGTGAAACGTACTATATTTTAAGTAGTATATAAACCGCTGCAAGCAGTTTTTCTACCGCATTACTTGTCTATCTTCCCAAAGAAAACTAAACTAGTAAGTACACAAGTGGAAATTGGAGAAAGTCGATGATGCGAGTGCACATATAATGACGCTACACAAGTTCTCAAATAACACAAAAGTAGAAACACAAACAAAATAGGTTAAAAGCCAAAAACCAACGATCCACTGAGACCAACAAAGCTATGTTACGAAATAAAGGGAGGAGGAGGATGTCTTGTGAAAATGTACAAAGACAAACGATTTGTTGGAAAGTATGTGAAGTTGAGAAATGAAGAGATCTCCTCCTTTCAGAAAAACAACATCTGTGAAAGTCATTTCCTTCTGAAGAAATGTCTTTATAGTTGTAATAATTTCCTGTGCATAACAAAGAAAGTTTAGAAACAGTTCAGGACTTTCTGAAAGAATGAAAAAAGTATTTCCCGTTGCGTTGTTCCCAATGTTCATATACATAACAAATTGCACAGTTTGCTAGTTTTACTGCTCTCAATCCAACTAAATGAAAGGAGTTTGTGAATTTGTCAAGTTTTGTATCAAAACGTTAGTAAACCTATAATTATAATTTATTTTCTTGCTGTATTATAAATATTATAAAGTTGAAAATTATGTATAAATAAACAAAGCTTAATTGCAACAGTTTTGCAAATATTATAGTCATTCAGGTAACTTAGTTGCATTTTACTCTACCTTAAACCTTATTTTTACTCTTTGCGTACTTTTCTGGAATGGGGAAAAGTAGAAAACGCACAGCAAACACCAATGAAAAGAAGAATACTCTATCTAACTCATCTATATTCTATCAGAATCGGTACTTTGGGGAATAGTACGTTCCATTTGAAGCACAAATGTGAAAAGAATGGTAAAGTAATGATTGTCAGACAAGATATTCGCGAAATAATGCAAGTAGAGCAGCACTCGTGGGGATTGTGTGCAAAAATAGAGATCGTTTGTAGAGAACATGGTGAAATATACAATACGTATCAGGTATGCAGTAACCTGTGACTCTGATGAAAAATTTTGTAAAGAGATTGAAAGACGACCCAAAAGAAAACTACCACTCATCCCTCAACTCATTGTTAAACATTATGCCGTAATTCTAACGAAAGTCGCAATAATATTTACAGCTCAAATATTTGATTAGGATTTCTCTCTAGTGAATACAACGGTATATTGCCCAAAAAAAATATCTGCGATTTTCGTATTGTAAATTTATACAATTTAATTACTAGATTAACTTGTGTCAACCTTGTTACAACATGAACGCCTGATGTATTGATGCGCAAAAGGTAATTCATCAGAAAAGAGAAATGAAGTTGGCAAGGTAAACAGTAAACAATTTCGTTTTTCGTTAGGGAATTTGTTTACATTCCAATTCCATCGGAATATCGTTTCTTGCCACCATGCAAGTAAACCACATAAGTTCAAACATGAGCTGAAAGCTTTCTCAAGAATGCCGGATATTGCCATGGTGATAAAAGTAGAAAGTTTTAATTCAAATGGCTTCTCTGTGATAAAAAAATAGATGGTGGCATCCGCCAAACATCCATCCTTTTATTTAAAAATTCCGTTTCATCTATTGTGTTTTCTGTCATCCCATTTATTTGGTTGAGTTGACATTATGATGCTAACGTTAATGTTTGAAGTTGATTTGAATGGTTTTGTTTGGTTTGTTTGTTGAGGGTTGTTTGTTGCACAGACATCCGCTCAGCTCAGCTTCATTATTTTTAGCCACATAACATAGTCATAGCATTTGATTCACCACTTTCAATATTGAATTCTCGGGAACTTAGGCAAATAAAACCCAACAAACAGTAAAAAGAAAAAGGGTTATTCTTCGGGTTAACAACATATTTATGCGGTGAAAGCAATTCATAAAGTTTGGAATCTATTAGGTATTTTATTAAATCAAAGAACGAAATATCCCCTTATATGTATATTGGTTGTTGCATTTCTACATTTAGTAAATCGGTTAATTGGATAACAATATCAATCATGTAGGGAATTTTTTTGCAAGGCGTAAAAAGATTTGATTCCAACAAGAAAATGTTGTTATGTACCATGTAGCTTGAAAATAATGGCAGGATATGTACGTGAAGCGAAATCCCACATATATTGACTTTTATGCTTCCTTTTCAATCAATTTTATCACGTAGCATCGATGTAATATCACATGAAGAGTTGAATCATGCCACATCCAATTTCTTGATTTCGAGTAGAATTGAACAAGAAATGGTTTTATGGTTTTATTGCGATCGGTTTGATTATTAGATATTGCACTACGTAACAATACAATACGTGAACGTAGGTAGGTATGCATGGTTCTTGTATCTTATCTACTTTGATCCTTTTCACGTGACAATAAAGAGAGCACTTTAAGAGAACTGTTTCTTGATAGTAATATTATTACTAGGGTAGTTTTTACTTAGGATAGAATATAGTAACTTTGGTGCATCTTTTTAGTAGAACTAAACGTTAACGGGAACTACGCAGAAAACTAAACTATAGTCAATTTTGCTGCTGCGTAGTTCTTGAATAACAGACATCTTAAATAGTTGCAATGGTAAAAACGAAATGCTAGTTAAATTTTTGTGTACTGTCTTTGTGTTGTTAGGCTTTCACCAATAGAGCCAAATCAATGTTCTATTGGCAGAGTGGCAACTAGTGCATCTTTGCATGTTTAAAAAAATGAAATTTATGTAATTTTTATATTTTTTTTCTAATGTTTTTTCCAATGATCAAAGCAAAAAAGCTTAAAACTAGAACCGAAATAAGTTAATTCCAGTTGGCCATGTCTGGATTATCGTTTCCACCACCACCTCAATTACATTACTAATAAAATTCGTTTTTAAAAACAGACGTGGAATTATACGAAAGTAGAAACTCCAACTGCTTCAACTTAATTTAACATTTTCACGACCCCAGTTGAAAAAATTGTGAAGTATAAAATGTCTCAAACGCAGAATAAACCTTAAATGCGAATACTGAATGAAACAGGAAACGAGGTAAACGAAAAGGAGAAGCAAAATGTGAACTTTTGATTCTTTCATTGTTATATGGATTATCTATGCCGGCGCCATTTTAATTTCCGCCGTTTCATTTTTGTAAAGAACTACTTGCTATTCGGAATTTCCTAAGTGAAGAATAAAACGCATTATGCAAATTTGAAAACGCTTACGATCGACGAAAATGGGATTCGTCTGAAATCCAATCCATTTTTTTATTCAAAAAATCTGAAGCTAACAATGAAAATCCAGTTTCGAAAAAGTCCATTTAGCACTGCAAATGTACGACTGTATCTTCCTGAAAACTATAATAATATTTCACATTACTTTTTGAATGGGGGCGTAAATATATTCCTCAAAATCCACTGTATGCAAGATTATTTCGGAGAATTCAGAAAACTTTGCATCTGATCATAATAGATTTATTCCTTCGAAAAATGTTTTGTGCAGGAAGGTAGGTTCTTTAGTCCATTAAATGTAAGTGGAAGCTTATACACAAAAGTTAAAATAGCAAAACATGACGACTGTGTCTTATCAATTTTTATTTATTTTTTGGATGGCATAATATATTTTTCTGTAAAATGGAATTATTTGGGGTAACAAATTTTACCTGCATTCAATACAGTTTTTATACAATACAGTGTATCATGATTTAAAGCTTTATCATACGAGCACCAGCATATTAATGAGCTTTAGTAAATTTATTATACTATTTTTCCAATGTTATGGGTCTAGACCAGGAACTCCATGACCCAGAATGTGATTCATGACTGTTTATAATTTCCTATAATTCAATTCAACTGCGTTTCTTCGTTCGCTAAAATATACGCTCGTGGAATCCATTACTCGACCCCAGCCTCTTAACATGATTAATGGTATGTAGTATGGGATACAGATGGCAATACAACATGAAGGTACGGTGAATAAATGCACTCAGATCTGCCTGCTTTCTACATTAATTTCACTTGTAGCGTACTAAGAAAAATGGCACCTACGTTACTACCCGGAAACTTACTAACTGTAATAGTATTCAGCATAATTAATTAGAAACACTTGTCTGGCGTACTGCTTACTTTTGTTAAGTGAGAGTGCATTTTATCGAATGCAGTCTATCGTAAATTCATCCTATTTCTGATGACCAGGCAAGCAAAATCTTTGCTTTTTGTTTCATGAGTTCAACGTTCTTTAAGGTCAAATAAAGACATAACAAAGGCATTCTCTTAATGAGAAAAACTCTACTAGCCTCTTTGGAAAGTGATAAACTGTGGCCCTGAGTTCTATTCTGAAGAGTTCTCAAATGATGACTTTACACAGCCAGTCAATTGCAGCCATTTCCTCTCCTTTCATTAATGCATCCATTCTAAGGAAAAATTCCCTTTTGTGCTTGCATTCCACTTTATTTTTTTCCTTCAATAGTCTGACCAGACCTGGATGTCTTGTGAGAGAGAAAACACTTCATTTCTCATCCTTTGCCCTACAGTTGTAAAGAAGATTTGATATTGCACACCCGTCATCTCCCGTAACGCTTATTTTGTTGTGTTGTTGGGGTAGTATCTCTACTTTTAATGTTATATTCTTCTAGACCTACGGTTCAACGATTTTTTTCGTGTTTGCTCAACAAAACAACTTTCTCGGACAAGGAAAATAAGTAGCAGAGAAAAGAAAATTCTGACGCTTCTTGACTCTGGAGTCTCTGGAAACTACATCTTACACAGTGACAACAAAACTATGACTGATCACAAAGTTGTCGGGATATGTTCAATTCACACGTAGTTGTGTGCATCATGAAAAAATCTTATCCATCAAAATTTTATTGATGTAACCGTTACTTTTTTCATAAAGGAAGAAGTTCATTCTTGTCCGTTGAGAATAAACGCATCCAAAGACACGGAGAAAACTACTAGGACCATTGTTAGGACTGATTCGGTAAAAAATCTGCAATTATATTTTTCTCCTTATTTCGAAATTTATTTAATGTAATTTGTATGAAATTATCCTAACAGAACATCAAGTACTCCAATATCATAAAAACCACTGACTGTCCACCACCCCGCCCTCTTTTTTCTTGCTTTGTACATTTTTCTGTAAAGCGACAACAATGTGTCTAAAAAAATGAAATTCGTCATTTAAAAAAACCACTCGCTCCTACGAATCACATCTCCCTTTCATCTGAATCACTCATGCGTATCAAAATTTTCTCTGAATGTAACCGAAGAACTTCTTTGTAAAAAAACTACTTCATTTTCCCCCGATGTATTATAACTTCACTCTTTTAAACTCCATGATTAGCATTTCAGCTTTGTATCTGCAGACAAAATATTCTGATTCTATACAACATGTTTAAAGTCAATACACTAATGGAAACCATGCAGGCATTCTGTTCTTTTTATAAAGTTTCTTGGAACTCCATTTTTTCTACATTCTTTTTGTGATTTCCTAAAAAAACTTTTGTAGATAGGTTAAAGTTTTCACATTTTATAGCATTGTGGCTTACTTTTCAAGAGACTCAATTTTATGACACCAAATAAAGCATCCTTTTCTTAAAATTGTACACAGGAACGCATCAGTTGGTATATCACTTTATTCAGTTGAAACACTTATTTTCCACATTTAAAACACAAATAAATATATGTGAATAAAAGACATTTATTTTTTCATCACATTATGAAGCCAACGGAGCAGAAAGCATAATATATATATATATATTTAGATAGATTGTCGAGATGAAAGGTTAATGACACACTTCTTCTCAAGTTTACCTTTGAACAGCTAAACTAAAATGCATGCATTTTGATCAACTTTCTCAGTTCCCTGTAAAAACTTTCACAACTTCTAGATACTGCTACGCAGTTTCAAAAGTATTTTTACAACATAATAAAATTGAAATTTTGACGAATCTACCTCTGTTCAAAATTCAGTCTGTAAATTTTTGTTTGTCCTCTAATGCTATTTTTAGCTGGAATCGGACATCCAGGTGGAGGACAAGTGTTACAGAAGTTTGCAGTTTTTTATGTCTTCCTATCCAATTTCCGAAATCTTTCGTGCATACATGAGTTTAAGTCTGTTTGTACTTGCTCTAGTCCGGTCAGTTGCTGTAAAAAATTCTCAGTAATTTCCAGGATGCTGATTTGAAAGCTTTAATGTGAAATAAAAGGACAGTAGTTGTTTGGTACGTGTATATTTTTAATGAAACCGAAAGCTGTGGTTATCGGTGCCGTTGACATTGGCAAAAGCGCTTAAAATAGGTGCAACGACCGTTGGACCGATGGAATGAATACCGTTAGGATTCGGTTTAATCCTGTAAGCATACCTGAAATAGACAATGATAAAAGATCATGAGACAAAGATGAGATTGAAAGGAGTGTAGGTTTTTAGCAAACTTCTATTCAGTCTCCCTGACTGTTCAATATATTATTATTACAGATAAATCTTTAATTTATAGTCCCTGTATTGAACGCGAGCCGACAGAAGAATGCGTCGGATAACAAGACTGACATGTACAAAAATTATTGCCAGGCAACGAGGTGTCCTTTGATTTTTGTCATTGTTGAATGGGATGATCGATTCAAATGAAACGTTATGTTTCTCGACAAGAAAGAATAATTCGATGAAAGTAACAAGGACCAGAGAAGGAAATTAATATATTGCTTTAAAGCTAAAATACATGCTTAGTTTAGAATGAAATCGGATACTTTGGACTCCTCTTGAATGTGTCATTTCGACTAGCACTCATTTATTTGGTTATGCACGATCCCACGTTGGGTGAATAAATAATGTTTGCTAAAACTTCCAGTTCATACGCAATCACCTTTCTAGAAGGTAGTTACACAGATGAATCATATACATATGTATTTTACACGAACTAACTTTTAGGTAGTTTACTAACTTTCAGTACTATTACATTTTCGTCATTTTGCAACCTGATATGTTGTAAACATAATTTATAATGATGGAATCAAACAGAACTTTTTCAGGTGGGATTAGGTTATATAACGTGATGATAATTTTAGAAGATCAAAGCACACGAACGAACTAGGAAAAGTTCGGTTAAAAAATCATTCGTGTTTAGAATTACATTTTAACATACATTAAAAGCTGGACTGAAAATTTAATTTCTGAGCTATAACAAAATAGAGAACATAGTTGCATTTTATCGGAATTTCTTCACTGTGCGTAAACTGCCTGGAAAATTTCCATTAAACTATTTTTTTAATTGACTAAAATTTAACAATTCAAAGAAATGATTAAGGTTTTACTATAAGCTTGAATATAAATGTAAATATTTTAAAATCTACCCAAAAATACATTAAAGGAAAGGCGGATGACGTAAGATAAGAATGACGACTCAAGATCGTTCTTCAAATAGATGCTCTCATGACTATTTTTAGATTTTATACTTTTCATTTTGTTTTACATTTTTTGTATTCAATTTCGTCAGAGTTAGTTCCCTATGGAACAAGCTATGCGTAGGGAAAATCCAATAACCCAGAAGTAGCAGCTTGAGATACAATTTCACAATGCATAACATGCATTATTGCTTTTTGAACGTTGTATCTCAGACAGAGAAAGTATTCTACTTTCTTTGTTTACTGATCTCTTTTGACAGAAAATAAATAAAACTATTGTGCCCGTGAACGCTATACAATTTATTTATACATTCATGCATATAGAACAACACAAGTTTTGTACATTCTAAAGAAAAACATGATATAAATATATACAGATAAATTTACAAAATTATATTAAACTTACAAAATATCTTTCATTCTATGACATTTACAGAGCTTCATTCAAAATTGTACGACTCTGAGCCATAATACTTTTTAAAGCATTTATTCTTCCGCTTCCGAACACATTATTAGGAAATATATCATCTCTGATCCCGTTACAAACCCTGCGACTAAACCGTAGATTTTGGTCTGTGTTTTGAAGCAGTAAATGTTTGGCTTCTTCGTAGGACAGCTCAGTGTTTCTAGTCAGAAGTAGAGCAATAACTCCAGCAGCATGAGGACAAGCCATAGAAGTTCCCGAAATTGAAGCATATGCGTCATCCGCCGTGTGATATGCGGATAGGATGTCACTGCCAGGTGCGGTGACTTCAGGCTTAATCCTTCCGTCTAAAGTGGGTCCAACGGAGGAAAAAGTGGAGATGGCATCATTGTTCATTGTAGATCCCACTGCAATAACGTCTCTTTGATCTCCGGGGGAACTTGGAGTGCTGCAAATGGGTCCCGAGTTGCCGATCGAAAACACTGGAATTATACCAACTGCGTGCCATGCTTCAATAACCCCACTGTACCATGTTTCCCCACGCCCACCTCCCCACGAGTTGCTGATTAAATGAGGGGCACGGGAACAGTCTGGCTTCGACCCGTTGGCAAGTGTGGGGCAAGTGAAGAATTGACCACAGGCGAGAAGATGACTTTGTGCACAAAAGACACCTGTACATCCCCTGCATGCTGCCCATTTGGCACCTGGAGCCACTCCAATCCCGTTGTGACCAGCAATAGTACCCCTTTGGTTATTTTTCATAATTTGATCAGTACTTTTTTAACAAATAATTTTCTTTCTACAATCAAAAATTAATCATAAGAGCTTACATTGTGTGCGTTCCATGACCATTGTTGTCTGTTGGATTAGGAGTAGCAGTGGAAGGATCAAACCATCCGTAGTCCCCAACAAAGTTTTTGCGAAGGGCCTCATGCGTAGCACGCACACCTGTATCAATGTTGGCAACAGTCACACTTTCTCCAGCCTTCGAAGTGCCTTCAAGATGCTCCCATGCTTCCGGAGCTTGGATTTTCTGCACTCCCCATTGCACTTCTTGACTGATTAGGGTGACATTTGTTTGGAGGGAAATGGGTGCGATTAAATGAGCGATAAACTCTTCATCAATGGAAGATACAATGTCGGGAAACTGAACTGCAATGTCATAAACTAAAGACGTGTCAGCATTTTTAATGTAAATTTGGTTGGTAATCCAGAAACTTATGATATTATAAACTTGTGGACGCTGTCGGTTTGAAAGAAAGTTCAAAATTGGACGTTGAGTTTTCTCCGCGTGACCTTGCAATGCGTCATGCAAAGAATTAAGCTTTTCGATTCTGGTTCCAAACCGAGCGTTTACTATCGTGTCAAGTATGGTCCTCGTGTCAGCTTTCAATGTTATGAAAATGTTGGCTACGCCTTTATTCTGAAGTGTAGAATGAAGTTTGTGGGTTATTACCAACCTTGTGTCTGGTGCACCTACCACAAAAGAAATGTAAGCTACTGATAACAATAATTTCCACATTGTGAGTTTCACTACTTCTTTGTAATGCGATTCAAATAATTTGGTGAATGAAAATAATAATTGAAAAGGAAGGGGAATCTCTTTTTATACAATTTTTGTCTTGTGCAATTACAACTGTCGTATAATGAGATGATTTCCGCTTACATGAGGCAGCAATTAACATTCAACACGCCAATATTATGCATGCATGAAATAATTCGTATTTACAAATAGGCATTGTTTCAAATACCGGAACACCGGAAACGAAATCGTTTATTTTAGTAAAAAAGGAAGTTAGATATAAGTTATCTGCTACTGCAATGATTAAAGTATGTCAACAAGCTGTGAAAGTACGAAATGCGAAAATGTACGAGTTCACTGTGTCTGTGGGCAATATCGTTTTTGGTGTGATGCGATGCATTTAGATAAGCTTCCAGTTTGCCTAGCTTATCTCTGCGGCTCAGTGGTTGATTACATGGTAAAATGCGTAATTCTACTTTTAATGGATATGGTACGATGTCCCATTCACCGTAATCCTTTGTGCACCTGCTTCTACGCATAAATATACTTTGTTTGTTCATTCTGTAAATATAAACGAAGTTCAGTTTTATCCATTCAATTACTGTGGCCGTAAGCCTAGGTGCTTGGCTTAACTGTATAACAAAAAAGCAGTGGGTAAACATTAATTTACTTAAAGTTCAATCAACCTGTGAGAGTGTTTTCCCCTGGACAATGTACAATAAACAAAATGATAAAACTTTAGTCTACAAGCGAGAGAGAGAGCACGTAAAGTTTTCAGTTCTTCATTGCTCTCAGACATCTACTTACCGTTAGTTCCGGTGTTGGTTTTTATTCGACTTTGTTTCTGTTTACAAAGAGGTGCTTTAAGTAAACAAATTGTTGAATATATGTATGCAGTGGGGTGATACAAACCATTTCAATAATATTTGTGTGCAAGGACTTGACATGGAATAGGATTGTCATTGTCTCTAAGATAAACAAACAAAAAGTTTTCCAATTTTGTTTACATAATCATTTGCACACATTCTGAATACATAATCAGAAAGTCCAACTTGTGAAATGAATTCGTAACAGTTTATATAAATCATTTTCATTTTGTTAGCATATAGCAGTCGACCGACCAATACCACTATCTGGCGGTTTAGCAAATACAATTTCACATTTTTCTTGTCCTTTCCATCCATTTAAGATTATTGGTTTTTTTCTCTGTTCGCTTTTGCAGCCTCCTTTCATTTCCGTAACACATTCTCCGCAGCAGCCAAAACCAATTTGTAAGATTGTCTCTTCATTTGCCATTCCACTCCACCACCCACACCAATTTCCTTAAATTAATTGCCTTACTCCATTCCAAGATCATTTTTCTTTTTCCCCCAAAAATTCCTCTGCATACGCTATATATCAACATGTAACAATGAAACTTATTCCCTTCAGCCAATATTGTCACCACTTTTGTAAATTGCCCAACATTTTTTATTGAGGTAATACCCAGTCGTATTGCAAACTTTCACCACCATCAAAATAAAAAGAAAGTCGCTCCAATTGTATGCTTTATGCCGACTTGTATTGACGCCACAAAATTGCAGAATGCAGCAAAATGTAATTACGTTTTTTCCCCTTCTTTATACTTTACCTTTGCAACTTTGTTTTGAAAAAATTAGCATGTTTTCTCCGAAAGAATTTTGATGATATTTTGTTAACATTCAAAATTCTTTTTTAACTTCAAACAAGGTTGCTCTTGTTTAAATAAAAAATAAAGAATTTACATTTTTTCATCATTTTAAAACACACGAAGAATGTACCAAGAAAAGATGGCAGGCAGAAGTTGCTTGGTGTATAATTAATTACTTTGTGTAATGTAAGCAAAGAGAACCTTCTAGAGTTAAGGACATCAGCTTCGTTCTTCTCGCATGGCTTCGTTTATTAACAGACATACAATCACCATTAGCTCGCGGGAACAGACGGGTATTGTTGGAAGTCTGCCATGTCATACCACAATATAAAGTGCATTGTCGTCTCTACTCTAGTCAATGTACATCTTTTACGGTCCCTATCGTCACATTTTATTGCTGCTATTACATCACGTTCTCCATATTCCCATTCCTTTTACAAGATCATTCCCCAGATCCCCGTTTCCTGTGCGCGTCTCACTCTTCTTGTAAGATAGGCTATTGTTTTCAAAACTCAAACGTCACACGAAGCTGAGAAAGCAACTCTGAACGGAAACGTGGAGATAAAAATGAATGGGAATTGGTATATTGGGCTATATGAATGTTTTGTATGCGAGCTGACTGAAAAAGTTGCTATAAAAATGCAAAAATGCGTTCCGAAAGAAAGTAATGTTTGATTAAGTGGTTGGATGGGGACTTGGTCCGGACTTGGAATGTTCAGTGGTCCAATTTATTAACTTGCAATTAAGTTCTAATTTATTTCCCAGAAATATGTTTCTATTTATATTTTCCATATTTTACTATTTTAAGACAATTATGCTGAATTCCACTGGAAAAGTACGAGACGTCACTAGTCTTGAAAGGAAAGCTGTGATGTAAAGGTTTGTAGAGTAATGATAACGATTTTGGGTCATGCCAGATGCACTCAATCCTTTTCTAAAATTCATGAGTTCGAATAAAATATGCGTTCCATCTTGATCCATTCAACTATTCACCTTCTATCTCCACAGAATGAGGATCTTTCTCTGCCTTTTGTTTATTTCTTTGGCACAGGAATTGGTATGCATCAAGTTTGCCCGCAAAACCACACCACACAAAACCAAAGCGCTAAGGTGCACCACAAGAGTATACGTTCAGAGACTTGGGTCTTTTGGTATTCATGAAAATTGACAAGCTAGTCATGTCACCCTCACCCCAGTTTATATACTGAAAATGAAGCAAAAAAGTCATCATTGGTTTAAAGTGTAAATCATGTATTTATTTTATTCATTTGATAATGTGAAGAGTACAAAGGATTTACTGAGGATGCACCAATTTCACAATACACCCAAGTCATGCGATAGTCACTTTCTCGGAGAAAATGTCGTTGTTTTTCTTTATCCGGTGACCTTGGCATGGTTTCGTAAAAAGAAAAGGAGCACTTCTTGTGATGCTGCTGTTGATGTGGGAGATGAAAGTTAATCTGTAAGGACATCACTCACGGGTGAGGAGTAGATGAAATGTGAACTGTGCGATTTTGGTGAGGATTGCCACCGGATCCATTGATCATGAAATGGATCGGATATCATTTTGTTGACGAGAGGTAACTTGAGTGGCCGTATTAGGCAGGCGGGCTTGGCCTATGTAACTGATTGAGAGCTTTCAACTTGCTAAGCTCCCGTTGCACAGTTTCCAGGAAGAGTATTACGTCGTCTCGGCTGGCCTGTTATGGAGTGGAAACCCATTTAATTTACACTTAACTCAAATCAAGATAAGATATAAGAAAAAAGAGACATAAATAGAGATCGTCGTACCATAAGTTGACCATCCTGCACCATATCCGCCACCACTTGAATGATGCCCCTTTCATCCCCCGTGGAAAGGATATACTCGGCAATGTCCTTTGGCGTATAATTCCTGTCAAGCTTGAGAACTAGTTTTTGCTGGTCCTGAACAAAAGATAGGTTGGAATTTGAAGCCTGCAATACTCCACCCTTTGTTGGCTTTGTTGTTGGAAGAGATCTCCTTTTCCGCGTTAGTCGCCTTTCTGCCTTTTCCCTCGTCGAGTCTAGTGAAAACGGGTAAACGAATGAAGATATCAAGTACAACATTATTGTCAACAAACCCATAACATAATGGGAACATGAAAATATTCTTCACACAAAATGAAAATCTATTCCAAGGCGAAAATGAAATCGTGAGCCAAACGCTACGCAGTTTAAATACAAAGCTGACGATTTTCTTTCCTGGAGAAAAAACCGACTCTTGTAATTTTCTTATGCATTTATCATCTTTTTACGACCTAAAATACCTTTCTCTTTCAGTCGGTGCCGTGTTGTTGATGTTGAGTGTCTGGTCGTGAATTTAAATGACCAAATTTTACACCACAGGCGACAGTCACAAATAAATTGCTTAAACACAAAAGCGGTAGATGTAACTACAACAACTTTACTGACGAAAATAGGTATTTCTTTTACAAAACGTTTACAGGCTAGAACTTTTCGTTGTATATTTCATTTTTTGCATATTGCCAGCCCTCAATCTTGACGATCACAGATTTATCTTTTTGTTATCTTACCCAAGGCTAAGAGCGACCCCAATGGTGATGCTGACACCGCTACTCCTTGTCTGTATCGTGGTGCCGACGACCGGGTTGACGGTTGTGACGTGGAGATTAAGTCAAAATGGTTAGTATATTTCGTCCGACCATGGCCACTTTCATTATTGCCAGATGTCAAGTTCCATCTTATTGTTGGAGTTTGACTTGTGTCAATGTCGGGTATTTTAGGGATATTATCGTCGTTTCTTGCAGTTGATGATGATGACTGAGTTTGGAACGTGGAATGCAATTGCGATAATAAGTATGATGACGATGAATTTTTCTGTTGCGGTACATTTACTTGAGAAGTACCAGCACTAAAATTTACGATCTGTGAAGAATGATGATGGTACGGGGCTACTTGAGATTTTCTTTGGGACATTACCAAGTGAGAAGGAGAGTTAAATAATAAAATTATTGTCAGAGGAAAGAGAAAACTTGACATTTTGAAAAGTAACTTTGAGCCGCCCACGAGTGAGTGTGCAAAATTAGATCATCACGTTTTTCACAGATGATGTCCAAATAACTGGCACTAATTCTTTAGATAAAAGAGAAATTAACTTTACCGGAGAAATTCTTCTTGACAGATGTCCGGCTTAGTTAATTTCAAATGACGACGGCTACAAGGGATATTATATGATGTACGTTTTAGGAACTTTTCACTTTTCATCATGCATATTCTTGGGGTTTTTGATGCACTGTGTGAAAGTATTAATCGAAAGAGCAACAGCAGCCTTTTTGGATGTTGCCGTTGCAAAGAGTAAAAGAGAACTGACTGGCTGCTCCTAGTTTGACTTTACTTTTACTTGGAAAACTTTTTTAAGCGCTTATTCTGCAGCTTACAAAGCAACTAGTACCAACTAGTACTTTCTTTAGTACTAGAAAACATATTCGCGAATACATGGTGTTACCATGGGTTACCATTCACCCCGACTAACCTGTTTGGTAGGTCTTCTTAATTAAGATGTTGGAAATGTTTGAGTTTTTTAAACTTAAAGTCGGAAATAACTGAAATGTTGGTGTAAAGATGTATGCAACATGCAACGATTTCTCACAAAAATGCTTTAAGTTATGCACATAATGATATTAAAGTTGAAAATGGCAAAAGATCAAAGCAATAAGTTATGTGAATTTTAAAAGGAATTTGTATACTATACTAAGTTTTCTTTACAACACGGTTTTTGAGGAAACAAGTCATGTCAAGTCATGAAATACATACGTAGACGAATGAGAACAAACAATTAACCCGTGGTCCTTTGAGAAAA
>JAQIWN010000934.1:0-24760 GCA_034699025.1 Entomobrya cf. arborea Gr-Col-00668
AATTACTATTGCCTTTTCTAGAAATCGCACAAAACCAAAAAAGTGTTGTCGTTCTTATAATTAGTATACACACTGTAGGCGTTTACTTCAACCGAGATACACCAATACACTAACATAATATAGCAAGTTAAAAGTATGGAAAGAAATTTAATTATCAATATATTCTTCACTGTTTTTCTCCTCCAAAATGTTTTTCTTCAATCTTATATTACTACATTTTAAATTTTTTGGACAAAATTTGAGTTCAAGTATTGAAATCTAGAAGCTAGTAAGTTATAACGGGAAATTTATTCTATTTTATCAGCAGTTTAAAAGTTCCTGCAAATTTTATTGTTCCAAATGAAAAAAATCAATGTAAAATATCAGTTTAGGATTAAGAAAAACAGTTCAAATAATTTATACGTATCGATTATCAATAATAAAATTGGGTATTCTGGGCTTTAGTCTTCGGCTTCCTACATTATAACCATGCCTAGCAACTTTGGCATTCAAAAGAGATAACTAACTTCCTAATTGGATTTAGCTTAATTGGAAATTTAAAAACATTGGCCTAACAATGTCTAAATTAAAAAGTTGGAAAGAAAAATACATTAGTAAAATATTATTCTGTGTTGTTATAAAGTTCATAGTTTTTGAGTGAATTCGTAAAACGTTTGACTTATTCATTTGAACCAAAGTTTAAGTTTAAAAAAGTTTAAAAGTACGATTTTTCAAGAGAAGACTTTATCAGCATTACTATTTTTACAATTAACTAGTAATATTAGTGCAATAAATTACACTTATGGAAGGTTTTACTACCCGTTTTGCTAGCTCTCCGCACTACATTGAAGTTCAAATTTTATTGCAAAAAAGCTTTTTTGAATGCATGAAGTTCAAAATAATAATTTAACTTAACCTAGAAAATCGTTTTACATCGCTGATTTAAATGTTTCAAAATTCTGGAAACATACACAAATGGTTAGGCTTTGACACTGTTCAAGAAGATGTGATTAGTGTTCGATTTTAAACACGGTCCATGTAGATGGATTCCTTAAATCAATTATCTATAAATACCAACAAAAATATCTTTTACATAAAATTAACCCAGACGTAAAATACGATAATTCCCGAGTACATAGACACAGTTTGTTATGTAAAAGGTTTACTTAAAATTAATTTTTCCAATTGGCGTTTGGTATTAGTGATATTAAATATTATTTTACAACAGGATTTTAACTCTACGACTAGAATTGCTCTGCAAACACAAAATAATATAACTTTGTTTTAATTCTACCTGTTTAGCCACCTGCTAAGATATTCTAATGGGAAAACATTTTCGCAATGTAATTTTTATGAACACATTTCGTTTTAAATCAAAACTCCTTCTTCAATAAAAAATAATCAAGTTTACATCGACAAATAAACTCTTTACATGTTATGTTTGACAACTTGTTCAAAACTTGAATTCGAATACCAAAATGGCAACACCACTAATGTGGACAACTTTAGATCGAACCCAATTAATTTACAACAAAATTCTTCGTTATCCCCATTACCTTACCTCTGATACAACAACAGGTGTATTCCTAGTCGAAACGTGTCTTCGAAAACGAATAAAATTTCACTTCACATCATGCTTTCTTGTATGTTATCTATTATGCATTTTTCATTTTCTCTTACGGAGCGCTACTGATCGAAATTTCAAGTACAGTTATTTAGCACCGTTCTACGTGGGAGTAGCTGGAATAATTGCTTTACATTTAGCTCTAACATCAGTTCTTTTAGTTATTGGACCCCAGTTTTTCGAGTGTATAAACAAAACTATTCAACTCGAAAAGAAAATATTTGGCAGTAAATCGAATGGAACTACAAAGTTAACGCATCAATACATTTTGATTCAAGGTAAAAACTGGCACAGATTAATTAAAATATGAACAAATTATAACTTTGAATTCGAATAAATGGATGTCATTTTTTTTTAAATATTAGAAATCAAAAAGTTGGTTCGAGCAGACTTCAATGTAGACACAACTGGTTTGATGATAGTTTGCTTAGCTGTGATGCTAACCATAATTGGTCTTTTCTGGCCACCGTTCGGAACCTACTTTAATTTGGACCCGGGCTACTTTTTCTGTGATTTTTGTGAATTTTCCAATAGAAAACCAAAGTGTATCCATTAGAATATCAATATTTTTAATGCGATATGTGATCGCACAGTGGGTAATTCTGGAAGCAACACGATCATACATACTGATACTTGTACCAGCCATGGCTTACTGCAATTTAATAATAAATTGCTTGACTTCAATTTCAAATGTGAAAAGGCCTGATGTAATTCTGAAGTTATATTTGAAGCTACAATATGTAACTCAGGTTGGAAAAGAATCTGTTCAATTGATCGCTGGAATTTTAATGAGTGCTGGTTTTGTGATTTGTGTAACTGGTAACTGGCTTAGTTTACGAGGATGGGAATTAGTTCCAGTGCAGGTGAACATTGCAATGAGTTTAATCACTCTAATTGTCTACTTTGTAATTCACTCGACTGTACCAATGGCTATTTACTGTCATGAATGGAGCAAACTGATGATAAAAACTTGGAAGTTGAATACGATAAGCAACCAAAAATATCAGAGAAAATGTTTGATATACATTACTGCGATAAATGCCCAACGACCAATTACTATGTATTGGTCTACTACCAAGTTTCAGAAGGAGACAAAGGTTAATTATTATAGTAATATTGCCACGTACACTTTGAATATGATTTTGGGCGTTGAAGTTTCAAAGAAAAATTCTTAACTTGATAAAGTGATTTAAAAACTATCACGATAATGTTTTTAGATAATATACTTGGCTGCCCAACTTTTCTAAATATTTTTGAAGACTGCTAGGCAGAAATTTTTTGAACTAATAGCACTTGTTAAGAGTTGTAAAGTAACACTTTTGCAGTTATGTAAATGAATTTAGTAATTATACCCGATTAGGATATAATCATAAATATCAAGTTCCATGTCGGTAAAATGTTTAAGATAGTTTCTATTTTTTACAAAGAACTAAAATGTACATATGGTATGGAGCGGATACTTGATGTGCCAATAATGTTAAAAACAACTTTTAAATTCTTATCGCGTGGAAATAATTTAAGCCGGTTCTCCCAACCAAAATACGTAATTTAGCTCCTTACGGATGCCAAGGTGTAACAATTTCAAATCGAAACTATTGTGAATACTTCTTTGCTGTGAAAGTAAATAATATGTTCTAGAAATTTTGTGTTTTTTGGCTAATAAAATTCTGTGCTTCCTTATTTGACTCATTGGTTAACTTCAATAAAATTTCAAAACAACATCAATTTTAGCAACATTTTAATACACACTGAAATACAAAATTGGGTTTTTGGAGTGAAAAAGATTTTATCAATTCGACACGAGTTTTAATTTTTCAAAATAACGAAGCAGCAAATTCGAAGCACCAAAAATAAAAATAAAATCATATACTAATAATTTTTACCAACTCTTTTTTTTGTTGAGGTTGTTAGTGATACTGATCCTACATTGATCTTGTTTAATTAGGTTAGTTAATTAATTAGTTAGACAATTAAATAATTCACTAATGTTAGTTAGCCTTCCCCTAAATTTACTCAATATAGAAATAGAAATTTAGGTTAATTAACGTTAATACTACTGAAAGCTACTTAGCATAACTTGTTTTAGATATTCCCTGTTGGTTATATTTGCTGGACTGGTTTATGAACACAAAATATATGTATATTCATTGTATAGGCTGCCATAATTCATACAAAACTGAAAATTTTGCACTTTATTGTCCTTGTGATACGTTATGTTTCGTGAAGCGCGTCATATTAGTAAATTAATTCAGGCCTCTAAACTAGTTTCATTCATAAAATAATTTAATGTTCGACTTCAAGTTGATTAAAATTCAAACAAAGAAATTTATTTAATGTCCTGCAGTTTGTATGTCTTGTTAGATTTTTTACTTATTAAAGATTTTAGAGAAAAGTTCATTAGTCTCAGTTCGAAACAAAGTTCCCTGAAGGTAGTAAATGAAAAAGTTGGATCCAGAGTTAACTTGAATAAAAAACATCATAAACATCCACATTTCTCTGAAGTAAATACCCTTTGAAATTATCAAAATCAAGGCAACATACGTCCACATATTACAAAGTAGTAAAACTGCTACAACCGGAAGAAACATCCGAGCTACCTGAAGCTCTCTTTGTTGCGTTGAACTTAGACTTTGGCGTTCACGACCAATATTTTTGACCTGCAATAACGAAAAATGTTAGATTTTCAAAAAAATCCAATGCCAAAATTTTTGAAATATGTATACTTTGTAGATATATTACCTTTCTATACGACCATATATTAAACATGACCAAAAGTGGATTGAGTACCCAAAATTCAAAAAACCGTAGCAAGATTTCTGGAGTGTCACCCATTAAGTTCTGCCAAAATAAGTACAATCGTGTCCTTTTCAAAATATAATCAAACTGGGCTAAACTGGGAACGTTTAAATAATTTTCCTTATCGCTGTATTTATTTTTCACAGCTTTCACGCTGAAAAATCTCGGCAAACAAAAAATTGTCACTACAACAACGATCAGCAAAGCCTGAACTTTAGTTCTGCATCTATTAAACCATGATCGAGACCGCAAAGGATACGAGACAACCAGATAACGTTCCAGTGTTACAAGTGTCGTCAAAAATACTGGAATTGACCGACCTATTCAAAATATAAATGAAATCTTAAAAAGTTAAATACGAAAATTAATGCTAAATATATTTGAATTCTTGCATAACATCGCTGTTTGTGCTGACATGTAACCCCAGAGTATGGTCCCTTTACCTCTCCCAAACCAATTATCTGTAAAGGTATGCCAAAACAACATTTTTTCATAAATCCTCCAAATTATAAGTTTACTTTCTAGACATGATTAAATTTACCGTAGTACGATGTTATTGAGGTAGAACCACTTATGGATGTAATACAACACAATATGTCAGCAAACGCCAAAAAAGTTAACAGCAAGTCATAAGACCTGTTATTTTTTCTCCTTCGAAGAACCACAACTATAACTGCATTTGAAAACAAACCAACAATACCAGTTACACAGCAGATTACCCACAATATTCTGCATAGTACATGACCATTGCTACCATAATCGTCAATGCTTTCTCCACTAAAATAACTTCCCCGAATTTCGCATTTGACACAAAATTGTGGGTGGGTACGGGAGCAGTCTATTCCCGACTCTGGAAAATCTATAAAGCAACATTGATATATATCAAGAAACTCTATTGACAAATTGCTGTTCAAAAGCCCATTTGTATTGTTTATCTGCATGTTGCATGAAGTACAAATACAAAACAGTCCTGGTAAACAGAATTCCTTTACACACATATGTACATATACACAAAGTTAAAAATTAAAATATTGTTAAAATAAAAGACTCAACCACATTATTCAGATAAATGTCGCTTTGTGTGGCTTTAGAAAGATTTTTCCTACAATATAAGTAAATACTATTAGAACGTTGAGAAACATCAACAATAACGATTCTTTTGTTTAATGTATATATGAAGGTTAAAGTATAAAATTAAAAATAACTTTCCTGGTTCTATATTGGATAAAGTTTCCCTACAAATTTTTTCTACAATTAAGCAAGAAATCAACACAGCATGAGAGAAGTCAAACCAAGCGCTTCGATTTGTATGCTATTTTGTGAAACCCTTCTCATCATTTTAAATAATATAAAACCCACAATTTTTTCATAGGAAAAAATGTTAAAAAGTGATTCATCAAAACTTGCTTAGGTTTCTGAAGGTTGATGAAAAATATATTGCATTGAATTTTTTGAACTTCTATTTGAAATGGATATGAGAGAATGCAATAGTTTGACAAAGTTATGCCACTTGTGGTTATAGCACACGATAAACTTTAGTGACCCTAACATGAATTGTATATTTTGTTAATTCTCATTCAAAAAGTTAACTGATAAAAACTCTTGGTATTATACTTCTCTTTCATTACATGAGCTAAAGAAATAATTAATGAAGATGGTATATAAATGAAGGATTTTAAACTACATTATGCAAATTTGTCTTGCTCAGAAATCTCTTGGCTTCTAGTATCGCATTCAACTATTAATAAACAAAACATAACTGAAATTAAATGCACCTAACATGAAATTTATTTTTTTCAGCGCAGAATAAGCCCAAAATTACAAAATAAATAAATACATAAGAAAACGTTTAAAATACAAAAACTATTTTGCAAAGGTAGTATTTCAAGAAAAAAATGCTTTTTCATTAAATAAAACACAGAAATACCAAATATGTAGAATTTTCGAGTTTCCCTCAAGTAACGGTCAGGTATTTTGGCATATCTCATGCGTAAATGTCTCATAAAAGTTACTTAATTTACCATTATTGAGAATGAGCCAGCATGATCTTAAATATCATACACGTTTTTACTCAACAAATTCTGGATTACATGTTTATGGAAATGTTTTTCATTGATGGAATTCGGAATAAATTGTGGTGCAAGTTATAAACCATGACAGGGCAAACTTCGTAAAGGTGTACAGTGTATTCTATAAATGTGTATAATGAATGTGAATGACTTACGAACATCAGATTACCAGATGCCAAGTAAATACCAGATAAAATACCAAACCAACTTTCACCTTGAATCGACAAAACTTACTTTATTGCTTCAACTCATAATTATTACTATTTACATCCTTTTCGGAACGTTATAATTCCGTGACAATTTCATTTTGCTAATCTAATACATATTCATTCTGATCAATAATAAGACTACGGAAACACAACCAACAAATCCAACTTTCCCAAAATTAATAATCACTTTTCCCTCCGCTGATGACGCAACCTTTTCCCGAAATATGTCATACTTTTTGGAAGTATTATTCCTGGAAACACTCCACCATCCAAACCTCCCCCTATTTAATTTCGGTCCAGTTCCTTCCGTGCTCCAAGTATTATCGAATGCCTCTGTCATCACCAGATCAAAATTTTCCTGTCCAGCCCATTTATTCCCAGCATTCCAAAATTGTTGCAAATGTTCCACTTCTTTCGTCGCATTTGCTCTAGCGGGTATTCCTGTTTGCCCCAGAACCGTAACCTGAGGAAAAGCTGAATTCAACTCAAATCGAAATCTTTCAAATTTTACAGCCACATCCATAAACGCATCCTTTCCGAATGACCCCGTTTCAGAATATTCCTCACAAATTATAAACCCTAAGTTCTCATTTATCTCATTCACAACCATTGGACCAAGCTGGTTGATTTGAAATTTTGAACAGTTGAATCTCGCTCCCAGTTCCAAATTCCTGATATCCTTGGAATCCTCTGACTTCTTCAATATTTGCACAACTTTCGACAAAACTGAAATGCTGAATGGTCTACTTCGGAAATCCAATACAAAGCCTTTAACCGTTCCAGGAGAAAACTGTTCCGATTTCTTGGCCGACTCTGACGCCAATTTTGTTTCAATCTCCAATCGATTTTGATTATCGTGCACTTGTATTCCAATATATATTTTTATTTTACTATCCGTTTCCTTGTTTAGCATAGCAGCAGCTTCAGCAGCATAAACTTGTGGATTGTTTGAATCATAGGTGGTTTCAGTACGATAGGAATCTGTGTCTGTAAAAAACGATATAATAAAACAAGTAAGTTGACTTTATAGACCAATAAAAAGTTCCACCTGCATCTTAACAGATACATATATTTATTTTTTATACCTTTCCTTGCCAAAGAACCAAACGAATATATTTTGTTAAATTGCTTTGAAATCACTTCCATTTTAGTCCGCACATCATAAAAGTTTTCCTTGTAGGAAGGATGGCTGTATGTTGAAAAAGCAATGCCAATATGATTCCCTTGAAACCTTTCTCCAAGACAACAGTTTTGATTGTTTTGTAAAATGAGCACCATTGCAAATGTAAGTAGGCTGCTAAGTAAGCAGCTGTAATTGTTTTGGAAATACATGATTGGTTATTAAATGCAATTTAAATTTGAAATATTTGTTTAATTTTTTGTGTGTTTACAAAAATATAGCACACAAAAATTCTATAGCACACACTACAAGAGAGTGCCATTAACCTAGTGATGAGAACGCAGATGGGAGGATGCTGGAGTATTGATCCACCGATAGATCACGATGATCTGTTGCTGGAGAAAGTTCGTTTGCTTTTCAAGGCTATCTTTTCAAGAGCAGTAGAGTTGGGATGCTGGATGCTGAGGAGAATAGGATGCTGTGCTCCAAGAGCAAGTAAGCGTGATATGTTTTTTTACAGTATGCTTTGTATTTTAGAGGTATGCTTAATTTCCGGTTGGAAAGCAAAGTATGGTACACATAATAATAATTTGCTAGCATACATTTATTAAAATCAATATAATCTACATATTGGCAAACGGACAATAGAAAATCTGACCATGACTTCTTTTTAGCTGGTGAAAGGTGAATTTGTTCAGTACGAATATATACTTTTAATAAAGTGAAGGTATGCATTTTATATGTAACTACATTTTTCTGTTTAAAAAAATCTTCGTTTTGGGACAATATGATTCATTGGTCTAAAACGTCTATAGAATTCAGAATTATATGGCATTAGTACGTGTAATCGTGTATGTTGAGTTTATAACAAAAGCGAACACGATATGACTTTTGTACCTGTGAAAGTGTCAATACATTACTTATTCATAAGGAGACGAGAACGTCACTATAAATATTAACAAAGAAAGGAATATATTGGTCAAACAATTTATATCTGGTATGGCAGGAATTTTTAGTCAGATGAAATTAAAGTAAATGCAGTCATAGAGGAAATTAGAAGTACTCAGCGTTGTAAATACACCACACTTTATTATTATCAAACTTAATGAGCTGCGCAGCAAATAAATTAACAAAAATCCTTAAAGGATTGTCAAAAATCAATTCAAGGAGAAAAGTTAATTTCCAGCTTATTGGATTAAAATCAAGACTAACTACATATGATTCTGGAATAGCATAGGCCAACAGAAACAGCGAATAAATGGATGCTAGTGATTTGTAAACAAATTAATCAGGCCCAAAATACAAGATGTCCTTTGTACTTTTTCGAAGCACAAATATTCGGCATGAATATATATGCATTTTATTTTTATTGTTTTCAAATTTGATGAGTATGTATTTATAGAAGATTTATAGTTATGTACATGAATATTAATATCCAAGGTCTAGTGCTTGCATTCGAGGACATTTTTGTATGGAAAGGATTAAACTTATAAAGACCTGCCACAAAATAACAACCCTAATCATTAGTTTACTAAATCTATTTCATCATTATTTAAAATTTCATTACTCTACTAGTCTCTGGAAGGTTGCATCTTTTACATAAACATAAAAATAATGAACTTCAATTGTTTGAAACAGCCAGAATTTTTTTTATTGCCATGACAGAATATCCTCTAAATATCAAGGAGTAAAACTTAAAAGTGATTTGATTTACTTTGTTATCAAATAAGCTCAACTAGTTAAGTAACGTTTTTGGGCTCACAGAATATTATATTCAAAGTAAATGTTTTCTTATCCTTCCCTTCAGTTGAATAAAAAATGCTAAGTAATCGAATTTACTATTTTGCAGAGAAAGTAATCCCCATATATAATAATTTGAGGCTTCTAAAATATTCCTGGGATTCTAAAACAAACTTGTTTCGTCAAATCCAAAATCAAAGATATTATAAAGTACAAACCAAATTAGGATATATACTCCTTATCATTTGGATTTTATTTCATACGTTTCAACTATTCAGGTTTTACTTTCAACATGATTTTAATTCACTCGCTTCGGTAACTGCTGGACTAATAACTTTGATTGTGGCTGGAATATTTTCTACTGTTTGTACATTGTGGTCAGACGAACTTTTCTCAACTTTAAATCACCTTATTTATTTTCTACGTAAAGTTAATTGTAAGATGCTTTTCATAGTATATTTGTATTGCATTCTTTCATTATATTAATTGTGTTATTTTTCTTATATTTCAGCCGACTACATGCCAGATTTTGATCCAAATCAAAACCAATTAATAAGGATAATTGAGTGGTTAATTATTTTTTTGGCAATAACTTTATGTTCAATGTGTATTGTAAACACTTTAGTTTTTATATTTTATCCAACTAATCCAGCCTCATTTGGGAACATATTGCCTAACAAATGGTATTATATAGCTGTTGTGTACCTTTTCTCCATGTATGTTCTTCCGTACTGTTATACCTATTATGGGTTTTTAGCCGCGACTGTGCTACCACTGTTTTTTCTTGTGTTTCGTTTTATGGTGAAAGAATTAAGATTAGGACGGCTGAAATACATGTCAAATGATTGTATGAGAAATGCAGAGAATATGCAACATGTGTACAGGATGGGCCAGATTTTAATTTTAGACATTAACAACTTGTTTGGAAAGATATTAATACCGTTACAAACATTTGCTACACTTTTGTTTGTATTTAGTTCTTATGTTGCTATAAAACATCATAATCAAATGAAAACAATGTCTGTGTTAATGGTGATAAGTTGGATGTTACTTGCTGCAGTTGGATGGGGAATAATTCTTGTATTGGGTGGATATTTGCACTCAAATGGGCAAAAGATACTTATATCTTGGAGAAAAAATATGTGGAAAAACAGAAAAGAGAAAAATGAAATGAATAAGTTTGTGAAATCATGTAGGCCGTTGGCACTATGTTACGGTAAAATGTTTGTAATTAGAAGAGTTAGTTTAATGATTTTTGTAAGGGGATTGACAAGGGGACTAGTAAGAGTAATACTAACTTTAGATAAATGAATCGCTAAAAGTTATGTAAAAACATACAGAGAAGTAGCTCATATAATTTACGCATGATACATGAATATATTTTTTATGTGTAAGTAAGATATTCGCATTAAGCATCATAACATAATATGCAAGCATGCAAGAATATTTGAGTTAAAAGCTATAGCTAAAACTCAAGTATATTTTCATAAAGACAGATGAACTTCAAGAATTATGATAAAATATCTAGCGTATTTGCTTTACCATGAAATTAATGCAATTAAATTGATTAGTTTTAAGTGGAATTAAAATTTACAATTACCATTGTCAATGGAAGGATTAGTAAAATAAAGTTGCAAAATACAATTTTCTTGTGCAGTGCTTTTGTGAACTTGAGCAAGAACAAAATCCCATAAAATATTTTTAAATATAAATTTATTACTACTGGTGCTCAAAGCAAAATTTTGTTGCATGAGGATTAGTATACTTAAATTTTTGGTTTGCAGAAAAAAAGGAGATTACCTTTTAGAGAAACAATTTTTGAGGAGATTCACTTTCCAATTTTTCACTGCAATCTTATATTTCGGGATAAATTATGATAGGTTGGTGTTTCCGAAAGCGTCGTTTTTACATAACAGCTATTTTTCATAATTAAATATTGGAATTAAGGAAGAATTTCAGTTACCTAACAAGCGATTTGATATTTCCACACACTACACAACTAAAATGATACTACACGTGTTCACGTGTTTGACTGGCAGCTGGGTTTAAAATCCCATTCTATAGTTTTATCCTGCTTTCTCCATTGGTGCACAAATGTATGCTTGTTAATGAAGTAGAATAAATTAAAAGTAGCGTTTCACCAAAAACGTGTATGCAATTGGCACACTTCTTTCTGTTGAGTCCAGACTCAGTAGCACGACAGCAATACGACGAATAGGAGCTTCAGGGAAGAAAACAGGTTTTTATGAAATGTTGAGAAAACGGTGTGGAATGATTTTGGGGTAAATTGTGCAAATGCTCTGATGAAGGTTATTCACGATATACTTTTATTTAAATATATGTATGTATTTAATTTGTAAACCCTTTCAATTTCTAGTTACTATAAGACCAATCTTTCTAAATGATTCTTTTTTCTCCTATTGCTAAACAAAATGAGTGACTTTATCAAATAACGAACTGATGTTGTGCCTAACTATTTTCTTTTTAAAATGTTATTGACTATGTAACAGCACCGCATATTTGAACAATATCTTTCCGGCTTTCGAGTAAACAAATCGTGTATTAAACGTTTACAAATTAGCTAATGAAGATTATGAATTTGAATGATTTCGGGTGTGTAGATAAGTACCCTAAAAAGTTTCATAGATTGCGAAATAGGAAATGAGTAATGACTTTAATAAATTATAAACCTCAACCTATTCTGCCTTACCATTTCAGTGAAACTCGTGATATACTGGAGCCCTTATCGAATGGGTCCAATTTATTATTCAAGTATTTTTTATTTTGTGCTTTTCCAGTTCCCATTTTTCAACTCATTTCCTTCATGAAATTATTTAGTGCATGTTATGAAGTAAGAATGCACTATGAGCTGTACACTTCATATTTCTTCTGGAACCTCCGAACGTTCCCCTGTTCAACTGATATTTAAAAAGGCAACATCCTCTAATAATATATGCAATATGTTGTTGTGACTTGGTATAAGTATAGCTTCATATTGAGTATTTTTAATTAGGGAGGTAAAAAATTGTATGTTTATACTTACCTTAGCATTTAGCATCAATAAGAAAAATATTGCCCATATGGAGAAAAACGTGAGCGAAGTTTTAGACAATATTCATAATAATATTGCTTCATGTTCCTCTGTTTTCATCTTGGACTGCTTCATAAAAATACAGGAATTCATACTTTTTGTACAAGTTTTTAGCATTTTTGTTCATTTGTTTCAATTGAATTACAAGTCGTGCTGGTCCACGTGCATTGCTTGGTACGAAATGAAAAACTTTCAAAGCATTTATTACATCTGCCCATCCGAACCCAAAATCAAATATGATTAAATATTCATATAAATTCGATGCATAATTTATTTGATTATCTTCAGAAATTTTCGATGAATAAAACATTTTTTTTGCTATGAATTTCTGATAAATTTTGTATAGAATACAGATTTTAACTTTAAGTGAAAGTGATGAAAGACGATCCGATTTTTTTCTTCTGTTTTTACTTTTTCTTCGTGCCCAAGTTAATGTTAAGGAAATTCCCGATGTCACATTGCCTACAACGTATATATAAAGCTGATGAATAAAACATTAACTAATACCAGGAATCCGATAACGTGATCGAAACAAAACATGGGCACGAACGGGTTTACTAAAGTGTTGCAGGGCTGTTTATATTTTTTTAAATGATTTAAATAACTTCAATAATCACCATTTACTTAATTTAGAGCATTATCTTGATATATGATAGATTTAACTTGTTGTAGATTTCAATTTAATTTGGGATAAAGTTACCTATGGACAACGGGCACATGTACTTTCAGCCTTTAACATGGGCACACAAGGTTAAAAAAGAGCCTTGACTGAAAAATTGTCTTTCTCTTTGACATTTTTTTCATTTCAAAATGTGAATTCCTCTCTGCTTGCATTTTTAATCTAGGTCCTATGAGTAAATCTTCGTTTTACTGCATGGCCATCTGCCAATACGCTTATAATGTTAAAGTTTTGATGTTCTTCCAATTACAGGAATTGTTTATGTAATGAATCAGTGTGATCTCGAAACTTGAATGTATATGGGTCCTGAAAATAACTTCTTGAAAACTAGTAATGACTCAAAGAAATTAACGTTAAATGTATTCTTAAGTATGTTTCCTAATTAAATTTCGTAAGACCAATCGCTTTGAGAAAAACATCGCTCACATTATCCTTTATTTGCACCGAAGGTTGTGAAAGGCACGACATCCTTTACAGATATTCTAGAACAAAAAATACTTCTAGTAGGGCTTTTATACTAGATCAGATGAAGAAGAAAGAAGAAAAGCAATGTGATGCAGGTGTCCAGTTTTAGTGCTTCGTTGTCTGTACAGCGAGCAAGACAGCGATCACATTTTGCTCTTTAGCGTATCTCGTTGAACAAACAGCAACAAAGGTTGATACATTTTCGTTTCAGTAGACTTTCAGAGATATCATCATGGACTATTTTGAGACATCAAACCAAAGCGAGTTAAATACAAATTACTCGCAAGCAGAATCGCACACATTAGACAACATTTGGGACAGGTAAGTTTCTTTTCACAAATTTTAAATAACCAACAATGGTGATATTTTAATTTCCCCGTTTAATTTCAGGTTGTTCTACATGGGGTTACTTGCAGAAAAATACTACACCCCTCTCCTTTGTTTTGTTGGGATACTTGGAAATTTTATTTCTCTCCTTGTGTTCCTAATGAATTCAAATTATCGTAGGCAATCATCATCCTACTATCTCACAGCTTTATCTTTGAGTGACACCGGATTTCTAATTAGTTTATTTGTCGTTTGGTTCGAGACTACTTTTGGGGGCGTCTTAACATCAGCATTTATTTGTCCATTAGTAATGTACCTTGGACAGGTGACATGTTTTGTGACTGTTTATATCACAGTAGCATTTTCAGTCCAGAGATATATTGTAGTTTATTATCCATTTTCAAGAATGAAATATTGTACAAAAGGGAAAGCAAAAATCACTATTTGTGGTATTGTAGGTTTAGGACTAATTACATTTTCTTACGTTTGGATTATTGCTGAAGTTGTTGAAATACAATTTTCTACAGGATATCAAGACGTTTGCAGTGTATCCGAACGTTACTATAATGTATCTGAAATAGCCACTTACATTGATAGTATAATAACTCTGATCATCCCATTTTTCATTATTGCATATTTCAATTTAAAGACTGCTAGTAAGGTTTGTGACTTTAGGAAGCAAAGGTATCGAATGTTAGCGACATCTATAGTTTCTAAAATAGCAAGTGTAAATAAAAGAGGAAACGAAATATCGGGAAGTGAGACTTTTCGTAGAAAATATCAATATGGAATTGCGGACTGTATGCAAATTAACACACTTCCGCTTGCACTAACTTATACTATTCGAGTGACGACCGAAGACGGATGGAATGTTTCTAGAAATTCTAAGAAGCAAAGGATCGAAACCTCGGATACGCATGTGACAAAAACTTTGCTGCTGGTTTCGAGCGTATTTCTTGTTCTAAATCTGCCACTTCATGTGTTGAGGTGTACACAGTTTATACAGGTAAGTATTTGGTATAATTGGTTATTTAATTGCTTAGTTTTTAACAAATATTTTGAAGATGCCAATTTTTGATCCACTGTTTTCAGATTGTTCGTGGGACAAATGTTGGAATGGAAATTTTACTAGGTCTTCAGCCATGGGCGAATATGCTGTTCAATACAAATTTTGCGGTTAACATGGTACTGTACTGTGTTTTCGGGAGAAACTTTCGTAACTCATTACGCAATGTACTTCGGAGACTTAAAAGAAAGTAAAGCTTTAAAAACTGAAGATCGGTTAAATTGACTACTTGTATTCATCTTATGAATATTTTGCAAACATCAACTAATTCATGTAACGTGAAGTCTGAAACACAAAAATGGTAAAACTAAATTTCATACTTTGTATGCTTAATTTATAAATTTAGCATGACTATCGAAGACATAACTACTTCAATTAATCAGGCTGAAGCAAAGCTGATTAGTTCATACTATTAAAGCAAATTTCAATGTGCAAGATACTTTATGACTATTTTATTAATTTTGAAGAAACCTTGTAATATTATAGTACCTAATAAATTTTATACAAATGTGTATAGTTATGGAATAATTAAACTGGGGTTTTGCCCAATAAATTTTTTGTTTTGGCACAATATGATTTAATGTAATACTTATGAAATCGTATCTTGAAGTTTCGATTAAAGAAAATTCCCTGCATTTGTACATCCTTCATAATAAATTGAATGTAAGATATCATTACTTTCTCCTACTTTTTCATAGCTACATTAAATGTATCATCCGTATCAGATATTTACACTAAAAACTTACTAATAAACAATAACATGAAACTTGAATGCAATTAGAAACGTCAATTACTCATAACATAATAAGTCAGTCATAGCTAAACAAGACTATATTTCCAACAAAAACAAATAAAACTTAGAATTTTTTCATCAAGGATTCCAATTTCATGCGAAGCATTGAAATTAAGTAAAAAATCATAACAGTTTTTAATTTAAGTCGAACTTTTAGTTTAAATTTGCTTTTTATTTTATAAACTTCGAATTGATTACTGAAAAATAGAGTAGATAAATGGAAACTCACAGTAGTTAATAGACAGTTCTATACACCAACAAAGTAAACGGAATAAAATTAACAGGTCATTTGTGTTATATAACCATGTTTACTTCTGATTAAAACTGCGAATTCAATATACGTAGATGTAACAACCATGAATTTACTACTTTCCATTAAAACCATTGCCTCTGACAACCTAGTGACATGTATGTGTTTTTATGTACATGTCTATAAAACATGTTGAAGAGTAGAATATTTTAATAGACCCTGTAAATTGAATTTTTGACCAGACACTTTTAAAATATATAAAAGTATGACATGTGAATCCAATTATTGGTTAAAATAACGAATGCGATCAAAACCTTCTTTGAACTAATTGATGAATCTTTATTCAAAATAACAATTAAAAAGTTTGATGAGCATTTTACATAATGAATAAATTGAAAATAAATAAAATTCACATTAGTTGGGAAATAAGAAAGCCTTTCTTTAGAAGTTTTCGAAGGCATCCCGTGAAATACTAAATCCTTAAATTATCGAAAATTCATTAAAGCTTTCAAATAAAATTGTATGCCTATATTGAGTATCAGAGATTTTACTTTTTATATTGTATTTCACCTGTTTTGCATGTTTTTTGTTTTAAATTATTAATTATTGAAATGAAAAATAATATACGTAATTCAGTTTCCATGTATAACAAAAATTCATTATTTTTGACAAGTAACATTTCATGTGGAAATAATTATTACAGCAAAAGTATTAAACAATTTGGTATTAGAGAAAAAAGTAACTGTCAGCAATTCATTTTTATTTAAAAGCGAGTTAAAGTTTCACTTCTACTAGTGGGGGCATAGTTCTACATACTTTCTCTTCTACTTCTGTGGATAAAAGTGCTGACAAAAAAAAGAAAAATTACGTCTTACATGCAATTTCAAACATAAGTTTAAATAAGCATAGAAGTGTTTAGCACTTTAAGATTACCATTTTTACAAAATGTTAAGTAGCAGAATTTACAATTTTGCCGGAAAATTTCTTCCATTGTATAATACTTTTGGACTTTTAAAGTATTCCTGGAATTCTCAAACAAAATTATTCATTAAAACCCCAAATCAACGTTTTTATAAAACACAAACTAAAATAGGCTCCTTATCTCTAACAATTTGGACTTTCTTTCATATTTTTCAACTAATTAAGTTTTATTACCAGCGGGATTTCAATTCACTTATTATAGTAACAGCTGGGTTATTAACTTTGTTTATTTGCGTTGTATGTTCCACAATTTGTACTTTGTGGTCAGACGAACTTTTTCCAACTTTAAATGACCTTATATTTTTTCTACGTGAAGTACATGGTGAGATGAGACCTGATTCGTAAATTTTTCGCCATACAAAGCTAACTCTACCTTGTAATCTATTTTTATTACTTTTTTCAATTTTTAGCTCGATACATGCCAAACTTTGATCCAAATCAGGACCGTTTAATGTGGATATTGGAGCGGGCTATTGTTTTATTTGCAACATTGTTATGTTCAATGTGTACTATAACCGTATTAGCTTTTCTGCTTTATCAAAATTATCCAGCCTCATTTGGTCGTATATTGCCTAAAACGTGGTACTCCCTCGTAATTGTCTACCTATTCTCTTTTTATAGTATTCCGTATTGTTATGTTTACGTAGTGTTTGTTGGTGAGACAGCTTTACCTCTGGGGTTACTCGCTATTCGATTTGTTGTAAAAGAGCTAAGATTAGGACAAATGGAATATACATATATCAAACGATTACCTTAGACAACCAAAAAATCTCATATTTGTATATAGAATGGCCCAAATTTTAGTTTTGCGTGGAAATATGTTGTTTGGAAAGATACTCATACCAGTACAAACATTTGTTACACTTTTATTCGTGTTTGGTTCTTATGTTTCTTTAAAGTATCATGACCAAATTGAAACAATATCTTTGCTTATGATATTAAGCTGGACTTCAGTTGCTGCAGTGGGTTGGGGATTAATTCTTACACTGGGAGGATATTTACAATCAAATGGCCAAAAGATATTGACATCTTGGAGAAAACATACGTGGAGGTTTGGTAAAGAAAGGAGAGAAATGAACAAGTTTGTGAAATCATGCAGACCGTTGGCAATATGCTATGGTAAAATGTTTGTAATAAGAAGAGTAAGTTTGATGATTTTTGTAAGAGGATTGACAAGGGGTTTGGTTAGAGTGATACTTACTCTAGATAAATAGTATAATTTTTCATGATATAACTAACTACTAGAGTTTTCCTGGAACTACTTTCTATAAGCCATTGTTATTTAGTGAGATAGTATGATTTTTACGTGCTCGTATTTTAGTGCTATATCTAAGCTGGATAATCGTTCTATGAAACGCAGTACCAAGAATTCTTCCTATAGAAAAGTTTTTATGTTCTTGAGCTTTTATTCTTGTATTAAGCTTCTTGATTTTTCATAGTGAATTAAACCTTTATACTAGTTCAAAATTTGCGTTACCGAATAGTGTACATCTCCAATTAACTCAACTGTACGGTCATGCTCTCTATTCTGGTTACCACAGCTTCCATACAAGTATTTTTGATGTCCCCCGTATACCCCCGGCCTCTACAGGAATGGAATAGCCCTGAAGTAATCTGGGATACTTATCGTAATAAAACCCTTCCTGAATATCCAGTTACCCCACCCGTCTGGCTGTTTCAAAATAGACCACAAAGATTACCTTCAGGGAAAGGCACTCATCGTCATGAATATTACGGTATGAAAGATCATTTTTAAATGATATAATGTGTAAATTATTTTTATTTCAAATTGTGTTGGACATTTTTTTAGATGGTGACGGTTTTAAACACATGATCACGTATGGTAACCAGTGGAAATGGCCTTTGCACCCTGTCTACATTACGAAATATGAGCCACTCAACTGGGACTTACCTTTAACAAGATGGACTGGAGGACAAATGCGTTCCCCTAACGAAACATCTGAGGAGGAAAATTATTATTTTATCAACTATACAGCAAATCACAAGTCTTCCTATATCACATTTGATGGACAAGATGACGTTTACGATGAATTTTGGAAGCCTTACAGAGGCCTATGGTTTCTTAATGATACGACATTTTATAAGTGCGCGGCAAGATAAGCATATTTATTTAATTTATGCATACCTTAAAACATAATTACTTTTCGTATTAATGAAACTGTACTTGCTTGTTTGTGTTCAGAAATATCAATGACTCTGGTACCAAGATTTATGGACCCTACATGCTTAGCAGATTTGTTCGAAGAGGAAGTTTCATTGGAAAGTATGATGATCATTGGCCAGTTCCCATCAAGTAATGAAGAAAATTTAATTTTTAATTAATTTATTTTTTGACAGCTGAAATTTTATGCAGTGATATTTTTTTTGTTGTTTTTAGGCAGTTCTGGGAAGGTTTAGTTGTAAATGATGGGCATCGAAATCATGAGCCTGAAAATTCTAAATTCAATAATCCACCTGCTTGGGCTGAAACCTTTAAAAACAAGTAGTTTTTTTGTATTTTTCATCGCAATTTTAGCTTATGAATTTAAAAATATGATAAGCTTATTATATTGCTTTATTAAATATTTTTCTGTTTAGCCCGTATGAAAATTACACTGGATTAACAGAGGAAACTTTTGGTTATTGGGATGAAGACCAAGGAAAGTAGCAAAAAATATCCGCAATATATTTTGGCTTCTGGTCACCTGTATAGCGTAATTACAGTGGAATCCACTATAGGTTTATATACAAAAAGGTCAATGTATTTTTGGGTTCGATTTTAGTGTTGTGCTGTCTGTGTGCTAAACCATGTATGTATCCTATCTTATCAATAAACGTAGCGTCAATGGCGTTGTTCGTTGGGAGACTGTAGAAAATATACGATTTTGACGTTACTTTTACCAAAAAAAAACTTGAAAGCCTAGTTTGCCTCATTAGGATAATTTATAAATGGCACTACATGTATTCATTTACTTTCGGTACGAACTTACAAGCATCAGTTAGCATTAATTAGCATGTGGTTTGGAATTTCACATAAGGTTAGATATTTTGCGTGTCAAAACGTAATAGCTTAAAATTATTGACTTCAGCAGTTCTTGCGTTTACATAAACATTTTATGTGCGATGAAAATGACCAACAACTTGACGATTTGGTTATTTTGGTGCTTGGGTTCTACTGAAGTGTGTCAATATTTACTTTGGTGATCTTACCAGGAAGAAAACTCTCTACAGCCAACTGAATAATTTATTTTATCACAAGGAAAATATACTTTTTATAAAATAAATTCTAGCCATTTTCATTTAAGTTTTAAAATGCGTTTTTCCTTTTTTTGGTTAATAATGAATATTTGAATGAGGCCCATGCACTGTAATCACTTTACACAAAAAACTAATTTGTAGAAAATAACTATTCAGAAGTAATACTTAAAATATTCATTACAGAGCTAGTAACTTCTTCTTCATTACATTCATTCATTGATGTCAGCATGTTTTATTATTATTATTATTATTATTCATTCATATATTTAAAGTAGGTATTTAACATGTTCATAACAACTATACTACCAATTGGCACCTAGTTAGATTCATGCTTCATAATGCATTCATTTATTCTTTATTAGAACCTGGTATTCATTGATAATTTACTACCAGTCTAAGTATCACATTCATACTTACTGCGCTAAGACAGTCAATATTATTTGTCACAAAAGTACTTGGTAAAAAATTATTTTCATAACGTCATACTTGCTTACATGCAGAGAAAAAAAATACATGAATAATTTACACAACCGTGCCATGGTGCAATGTTGATGTCTCAAACAAAAAGCTTTGTCGTAAAAATGAACAGATAGCTGATCGTCACTAAAAATGTAGTAACAACAAAGCAAGGCGTTTGGTTTCTAAAATTTAAACATTTTTTTGAAAAATTAGTTATATTTCTGTTAAGGAGTTGCAAAAATAACTTCATAGCAGTATTTTTGTAATTTTTGATCCTTCTGAAAATGAATTCCGATAAAATTTCCGAATGGGAGGAGGATTCTCTAAGCAATTCAACTACAATAAGTTTGGCAAACAATTCAGGAAATATAAATGTAACAATACCGGCAGTTCTAGAGTTTTTCCAGTGTGTTGCAAGTGACTTGCCCGACGATGGTGTTGATTGTTCACTGTTGAACCCACAGATTTGTGTGGGATGTGAAATCAGAGGAGCTTATTTAATTAATCAAATCACATCAAATGAACATTTGGGACCTTTAATTTGCCAATTAATATTAGTAGTTTGTGTTGCAGTGGGTATCATAGGAATGTTTACGAATTCTTTGACAATACTAATTTTACACAAACGAAGGACTTTAAAAGCATTCGATTTTCTTCTATTAAATTTGACATATTCGGATTTGTGCAGCTGTTTGAGTTCTATTTTTACGTGTATAGCACCAGTACTCTATTTAGGTAAGCGTTTCAAGCTAATTTATTTTCACAAAATTTTATAACATAAACTTGTGTCCTTAAATTGATTTTAAGTACATGTATGTTTTAAATTTTAGGCGAAGTTTATGCAGCAGGAAAGCAATTTTTGTACTGGATCTACATTTCCTCGCTAATACTACAGCTATGTGTGTAAAAAATAAACTCACTTGTGTATTCCCAAAATATTTAATAAATGATTGTTACACGCAAACATAATTAATATAATTATTGAATTTTCTGTAATTAGGTCGAACAACATCATTTCATCTAACCGTTTTGATTACTTTGGAACGTTATCTAGCAATCGCTTATCCAATTCGTGCACGAATTTGGATGACTCGAACTAAATCGAAGCTTCAAGTTTTATTTATAGTGATTTTTATTGTTGTCTTGTGTGTTCCGAGGTATACAAGTGTTTACATTGGTGAAAACATTTACAGTGATAAAGAAGGAGGATTGAATGTACCGAGTTTGAGTAACTTTGAATACATTTTCTTACCTTCGAATATGCATACGTTTTGGACGGACACACTAGGAAAATATTTCGACTATTTTTTGTACCTATTTGAGTTCTGGATTTTAAGTTTATGCTTACTGGTTTTCAATATTTGGTCAGCACGAAAGGTAAAACAAATTCAAAATGTAATGATTTAAATTGTATTCATTTAGTTCCTCAGTCCACTAATAACTCATGAATTGAGCTAAATATTTTTTTCTCACTTTTTTCTTCCGTTCAGGTTCGAAGAAGCAGCATACAACGCTCTCAAATGAACAGAAGCAATGAAAAAGAAATTCGAGTGGCTCGAATGTTTATTCCCATTGTCGTACTTGACCTTTGTTGCAGCTTATGGATGCTCATAACCCTCGTCCTAACATATATCACGAATGTGTTTTATCGAGAAATATGGGTCGTTTTGATATTTCTCTACCAAATTAACTCAACCTCTAACTTTTTTGTTTATTATATCCAAAGTAAAGAATTTCGTCAGGAGGCAACATTGTCAAACTGTTTTCGAAAATTTTGCTGAATTTAGTTGCATTTAGCTTTTACCCGTTTTTTCATGTATTAGAATTCATTTCAAGTGAAAATAAAGTCATAAAATCATTCAAGCTACTTGGTTAACGCAGAATATAACTTTTTAATATTTTTATATCACACGAATTTAGAATCCACCGAACAAATAAAATCGTACAAAGTTGCTTGATCGTTTGCCGTTATTCTTTACAATTAACGGGGTAATATATTTTCAAACGTCAAGGTTACGCAAGTTAATCCGGAAAGTATAAATGTCAATACGATAATACTGATACAATTTCTACTTATTTTCTGATGAAATCTATCCAAAAAATAAGCTGGTAGACATAAATACATTTGTTAAAATTACTACCAAAATTATTATTACCAAATTTCATCTACCCTCATTACTTAATCTATTATCGAAATAAACTTTTAAAAATGTCATAATTTAAGATTTAAAGATTTAATAATGGCATTTATTTAATTTTTGTCACATTCGAGCTATATATCGCCATGTAGATAATGGCTGGGCATTAAATTTTACTTACAATCATTTTATTCGTTCCATAAAATCTCTTCGGTAATTTATTTCTTCCGAGTAATAAATTTTCTGTTAGGTTTTTGTTTCGCTTCTCAGTTTAGACTAAAAAGAAACGGTTCTTAAGATATAAAATCACAGAATCGTAAACTAATTTGAGCCACGAGGAGCATGCCAGTATTTAATAACCATGTAAGTGCTCCGTGTCTTTTATTATTTGTATTTTAGGATTTCGTTCTGTGGCAGTATTAAAATGTCGACTTCTTTATTATGGAAATCATTAAAACTAACTCGTGTCATTTACGGCCGTATCCTGTATCTTCACATTTTCACTCCAGATACAAAGACAGAAACAACATTGGGCAATCCTACATTTAAAAATCTTTTTCCTTTAATATCTTTTCGTTAGTACTCACATCAATTTTAGTTTGTTCGCTACAATTTCTTGCATGAAGTATCCTTGATTCTAGTTTTAAATTCGTTTACTTAACACCATTTTACGAGGCTCTTGCAGTTTTTATTTTATTACATCTTTCGCTTACCTACTTTCTTTTACATATGGGGCACGAGTTTTGGGAGAGTGCTTGTTTAAATAAATAAAGCTTTTTAAAAACCCCATCGATATAACAGGGAATCTGTTGGATACTCTACAACAGTTGGACATTTCAAAACTTTTACAAAAGGTATTTGCAGAACGATCAAATGTCACGCATTCAATTAATTCTTTCCTTCTAATTTCTACAATTAAAAAATCTTTTTAAAAGAAGCCAAATTTTTATGGCTCAATATTTGAGAAGTGCCTTTTTGGAGCCAAATGCAAATTTTATATTTTTAAGGTACTATTACCTCCCTTTTCACAGACTGTAAACCATACTGATAACATCACATACATTATAAACTACTCCGTGCTGCTCAGGAAGATTGATTTTTATAAAATAAGCTGTTCAAACATTTAACACAAAGTTCACAAGCTTTTACCCGTAACAAGATTAACAAACGCATTTGGACACGTATGGTAGATGACGTATATGCAGTTTTCCGGAAACGAAAAGCAAACGAAATTTTATCTACCATAAACAACTACCACGAAGGTCTCAAATTCACAATAGAGGAGGAAAACAACGGTGTAATTAACTTTTTGGATGTCCAATTAACGAGAAAAACGGATAGGAGTTTAGGTAGAAATGTCTATAGAAAACCTACACACACTGATAGGTATTTGTACTGGACGTCACACCATCATCGCAGTCAAAAAATCGCAGTCATTGACTCATTTACAATGAGAGCTCTCAAAATATGTGATGAAACAACTTTACAATTGGAACTGCAACGAATTGAAAAATGTTTGATTAAAAACCACTACCCCAAACAAATCATCATAAGAAGATTTGATTACCTCAAGAACCGAGCTCGTTTAATTGCAAACAACACTAACAGTATTCTTGAAAGTGAAAAGAAATGGTGCGCAATACCTTTCATCGGACAAGCTACTTACCAAATAGCAGGAATTATTCGTTGTTATCTAAATCGAGAATTAGGATACTA
>JAQIWN010000935.1:0-24744 GCA_034699025.1 Entomobrya cf. arborea Gr-Col-00668
TTTTTATCATGCATGCCTCTTCTGCTTTTCAATTTGTTGCATAACATTTTTTAATAATTATCGTAAATATTAAGTTTCATCATTACATCATCACGTACGAGGTACCTAAGCTTATTATCAAAATTTATATAAACTTCATTTGGACTCTTAACTAAGTACTTTCATTTCAGCACTCAATCTGAATCTAAAATTTTTAGCGTCACAATAGCAAGCACCATAGAAACTTGTAAATAGCACATAGCTATGAAAAATAGCTTTTAAACTAGAATCTTTGCATCGATAAGTATTAACACGTAATCCTTTTTACCAGTAATTAGAAACTATTTATACATGTTTTAACATTTAATATGAGAATTGATTAAAGATACCACCTCGTAACGTTACCATGTCATAAATGCCTTAAAATTATTACATTGCTAACGTTTATCTGTCCTGACCTGAGTATAAAATCTGAATATATATTCGCGTCTATCCGCAATTAATCTCTGATATTTATCAGTATTTCAACAGTTACTGTTGTAGCTGTAGCAAAACACGACATTCCATGTTAGAACCCTAATAATGATATACACTATGAATATGAAATGTATTCTTGAATTACCTCATCATCACATGATATAATGCTTCCATAAAATTTTACATCTCGTTTCGTGCGCTTTATATCGTTAGAGCGTTATTTCAGGGCTGATTCATTATCATTAGTATTAGTAAATTGCAACTTACCCGCTATAACATGCACCACAGCCATAAAATACACTAAAATTTGGATCGTAAAAAACGCCTACAAGCGATTGATAATAATTTATACTGTGGCCTATTATGAAGGTAATAATAATACTTAATAAATTTGCTTGAATGTAATAACCAGCCGCAAGATGCAACCACACAACCAACTTATACCGACCGCCGGTATTATCGTTAGTAAACGAGTTAAAGCGGTCTTCCACTTTTCCTAACACGATCCTCCAAAACTTTGAAGTACACCTGAAAATGTTTTGCTTGTTTAAGATGATGGAAAAAGTTTGTATTTGCTACTTTTTTTGCATCGTTGTTTTAAAATGGAACAAGTAAAGTAGCGAAAGTATTTAAAACGAGCCAAAAATGTTCCACTGTAATAATACCATAATAATTTTGACTTTTGGCCATTCATGATCAATTTCGCATATTTGCTTCACATTATAATCGTAGCTACATTATTTATATGTAAAGTCTATAAACACTTCAGATTCATTAAAGCCACCACCAGCCCTGAAGGGTATTGCACTACAAACGAAATTTTGTACTTTCACTTTGTAATGCAAATATAGTAGCCTTGAAAAGTCAAAAGTTGCTTCGTAACTGGTAACATGTGGCTGAGTTTCCCAACTTGATAGAGCATAAGATTCTACTCGCCGCTCAAAGAGGATAATAATAATAAAATATTGCACTCATTCATATAAAAAAGGATGGAGAAAGTGCTAGGAAGAAAGTTTTTCAAACATAAATAGCGTTTTTTACTAGCCAAGTTACAAGAAGCGAGGACTAGTGGTGTAGAATGAAGTGAAACTGTATGATATGGTAATATGCTTAGGAGAAAAGTAAGAAAGTTTTTTGAAGGTAAAAAATATGAAGTTCCTGAAATTAATAATACTATATAAGTGGTTGCATACCCTGGGGGTAAAAAAAAAACTTTATTTTTTTGAATTGAATACATGCACGGATTCTATAACCAGAACAATCGCGTGGTCGTCATGAATGTATCAAGGTTTGTTTCCTTTGCGAACCACAAAGCAAGAAGGTCATTAATAGTAAGACCGAAAAACTGAGGTCACCAAAAACGTAAACAAAAGGCAATCAAATCGCTGACTCTGACGTGTAAGGTAAAACCCGTCATTTGAGTCCATTGATGTAAGCTTTACGTAACTTCAAGTTCGACAGGCTTTTTCAAGAATACGTCACGTTTGTTTTGTAATTGTACAAGAAACAAATTCTACAGAAAAAATATGTAGTTCTCTAATGGTTCTAATATTTAATAGTGAAGTAAAAATAAATTGATAACATCTATAAAAAGCTTAATGGACAATTTAGTAGAAAACTATTGTATAAAAATATCAGTAATCACAAAAGAACAATATCAAGTCTACGCAATTTTCTCTTTTATCTTTATGTAATATGCCATATTACCCACATCACCAAAAAAATGGAGCGATAAACTCCACAAAATATTGTAGGTTCTTTTTTATTGTTTATGGTGCATATTACTACTTCTTTTTTGTGAAGAAGGAAACTATATTGTAGTTTGGAAAAGCCAAAAAAAAAATGGTAGTAGTAGGCATTTAAGAGCTCATAACAGCCATTAGCGGCACAAGAAACTCAATTACACTTGACTTGAGACTTGAACATAGAACAAAAGCATGAAAAGCAATTACATCATGACAAAAAAATACTAGAGCAAGATATTTAAGAGATATTGTGAAGGAAAGAGAAAGTAAGGGAAATATCTCACTCAAAATTTATTACACAACCCACAATTCTCCCTGCCACTTGTATCAAACAGTAATAACTCAAGACTCAAGAGAAACCCTAAAATTACGCAGTTCGCATTTAACCAATTATTTTCTAAAAGTTCATCTATTTTTTTGGGGGCAAACGAGTTTTGTAAGAAATTTTATGAAATTCACGAGAGTCTATTTCAAACTTAAATATTTGGACAGTTAGTAAATCAATTTTTTTCCTGTTTCATGAGAAGATGATTTTAGGGTCTCCAATTATCAGTTTATTTGTATTTCTTTGACAGAACACAATTGACCCAAGGTTATCCTGTCAGGTCTTTAACAAAGGATACATAATATCTTTTATTCTTTCTCTTTCTTGTGAAAAAACCAATAAAACCTTTGACCATGCTTTGCCACGTGTGTAATGCGAAGTAACAATGCTACGGGAAAAAAACTTCAAAAGCAGCAAACATCTTCTTTACGTAATATAGCCTTTCTTTTCTCTTTCTTTGATCTGAACAATAAAAGAAAATGCTTAAGCTTTCTCAAAGACATGACACGAAGCCCTATGTTAGATGCTCATATGCCATACTAAATGACACGGGCACATAAATAAGAAATAATAACTAGGCCTAAATGCTGGAAATTTATTTACATGACATATGTGTCTCTAGCTGTCTTCATCACAATCGTAATAATGGTGGAATGAAATGAAGTTTTGTGAGAGTTGTGATGGGAAAGATTATGATGATGATCATGAAGATGAAGCTTCGTTTTCCTTTCCACTTTCGCTGCTGCTCAAAATGAAGAAAAAGAGATGGAAAAAGTTGTGTTGCTTTTGACATTCATTATACAAGTTTCAACTTGTAAAAAGGAAACAAAAACATTCTTAAAAAGTCTTTCATGATATTTCTATATTCTTCTTCTGCCATTGCCATTGCATTATCATTCTTAGTAAATTGCATTGATACTTTTATTTTTCTCTGAAAGAATTATTTTCAAAGATGAATTCGAAAATAGCTCTTTCATGTAAACTACTTGATAAAGAATGGAATTTTACTATAAAGAGCAATTTTGTTTGATACTTTTTCAAATGCAAGTAATTTAATAAAATTTACTGGTGAGTTCGGGGAAAATAAATAAAAAAGAGGAAATGAGAAACACACGTGCGCTTCTACGCTATGCAAAAAAGTGAAACTAAACAACCTCATTATTTTCAAAATAAAACGTAGCTAAACCAGTTCATTTCAATCATTATTTGGAATTTTAAAATGATTATTTAATGCTCTGATATAAAATATATTTCAGGAGAAAAAAACTTTTCAAAGAGACCAACTGTAACTGTTAACCCAATAAACGATAATGATAGAATAACTGTAAACAAAAAATATTCTTTTTTTAAAACTATTATTTTGATTTAACAGACAAAAGATTATGAAAGTGAAAGTATAGTAGGTTGTGTGGGTGGTAGCCGCAAAAAAGTTTAGCATAACATGCGGTTTTTTTTTGTAACGGAACAGTGTAATAATTTCCTGCTTGTTGGATCATTTTGAATTTCATGACATACTTGTCAGGTTATCTTTCATGTCATAACATGTCACCACATAACTAAGGTAGCTTCTGATTCAATAACATTTTATTTGTTTCCAGTGGTGATGGCGTGGGTTGCTTTAGTGGACAGTTCATTTCATTTGTGACAGGTCTGACAGCGATTGTTCTGGTGATGATGGATAACAAGACGAGAGCCAAAAAGAAAAGAATAAAAGAAAAGTCTGCCATGCTGTTTTTTTAGGTGATCTACTGGATTTGGCTTTATACTTTTGGGTTACATTCTTTGTGGTTTCGAAATGTTATTTGGAAACTTGACTCGTTTTGGTTGACAGACTTGCCATGCTTAGCAAAACGCCGCAGGTGTCACCTTCCTTTTTGGTGCAATAAAAAATGTCATAACTTGTTCTAGCAGTGGTGGTGGTGATGGTGAAGTCGGAGGGATGTGATGTGGTCTTGCAATCCCAGTAAAGTCTCATAGCTGTGTGGCGGTGTAAATATCCAATGAACCGTGGTCTTGTCCGTCCAATTGAGTGACATCTGCGGAAACAAAAAGGAAAAAAGATTTTTTTACTTTTCTACACTCTTTTATTTCATGTGTATTTTCCTTCTTATTAATTTGTCGACAAAAAAGGATGGTAAAAATGGAAAGAAAGTTTCTATCAAAATCAGCCTATTTGCTTCCAATTCACGCTCAAATCATCTGTCAACAGCATATTTTATGTTTTTTTATATAAGATTTCAGGCTGTCAAAGTCAAAACATGTCAATGGGGTTTCTTTATGTTCTGTTCAGCTTTATCTGGTATTATTAAACATATTTAGATTACATCAAATAGAAACGTATCCAGAGCTATGGTCTGATGTAGGCAGATACAAGTTCAGACATACGGAAAACTGCTTCGCTCGATTAAAATTTATTACATTACATGCTACGAAACGAACCTGAACTGTGACACAGAACAGCACCATTGAATATGATACCAACATACCAACTATATCAAAATCTAGGTCACAAATATACTTTTGAAACTTTAAATTTCGACTTTCCACTGCAGGTCAAATAACACACAAAAAGAATATTTTTCGCGTTTTTGATCCAATAACCAATATACAGTTATTCTGGCATATGTACTTCGAATATTAAGTCATCATGTGACCTTTCCTTTAATGTCATTTCCTTGCCGTTGTGCAAAGTTTCACATCTCCATTTCAAAGGAATGAATCTAAAATTGCTACTACGTTGTGAAATCCAAAACTGCCCCTCTCTAGTATCAAGTTTTGTATTGTAATGATAATACATGTTGAATTTATTTGCAAATACATCTGCTACTCTGGCATTCGAGCTTACAAAAGTACCTCCTGAAGAAAGATGTGATTTTGCATGAATTTTTGATAAACTTTTGCTTAAAGCGGTATAAATTAATGTTTGCCTAAAAGTTTGCATCTTACTGGAATTCTATCATCATCGCAATCCGTAAAAAAAATGATGAGCTTCAGTCACTAGTCAATACAGCGCCACTACTTGATACTCTGGCTGAACTACAACCGACCGTAAACTAAATATACTAACCTAGTAATTTTCTTGCAGTTTTGGACTAACGATAATGGTGAAAAAACGACTTGTAGAAAAAAACGAAACTTTTTGCTTGAAGTATAACATGTGCATTTTCTCCAAGGTACTTGTTTTCAGTTCAGTTCAACTCACAGTATAGTACCACATTAGTTGCGCACCAACTGTGATGTGAGATGAAGATGATGAGTTGGTGATTTACATGATCTATGCTTTTCGTCTCTTATCTTTTCTCACCTACACAATTCTTCTGCATTATACAGTATACATAGTTGCCCCAAAAGGATACTTAGAAGAAGAAAATCGGTTTCGGTGATATGGGTTGGGTGTTGAAGAACATACTCAAATACTGAAGACTGGGTGTCGAGAAATTTTCAAGAAAATCCTTGTATCAAGTAAAGTAAAGAGACGAAAAAAAAGACGAGAATAAAAATGGTGGCGATGCGATGGTTGTTGTTGTGAATGCATAATATCAAATATGCCACACTAAACTTGTTTCATTTATACAATTCTCTTATAAATCTCATCTCTTATGCTATATTATGTTATGTGAGATATATTTTTTTTGCTAATGGTGGTTGGAAGTGGTGGTTCATCTGCTTTGCTGTTTGTCTTGACCCGAGGCTGTAATTTTGCCACCAAGAGACGTAGCAGGTCTTCGTTTGGGTCTGTTTACTTTCGTTACGTGGTTTGGTTGCTTGTTTGCTCAAGAGAGAGTGAAAAGAGAAAAAGGGAAGAGAAAAATGATGATGAGCAGGGAACAGAAGATGAAATTTTATTTCTCCTTCACTGGAGCTCGTTCTAATGCTCCCATTTCATTCACCTCATTTGTAATTTTAGAGAGGATTCGCATACAAGACGATACTGATGATGATGAACATCAGCAAGACCATAAGGGTCCATGGTACTTTATCTATCTTTTTTTCACGGATGATGGTTTTCCCAACTTTATTCTCTAGTATCACCACTACCACCCATCAGGGCTTATGAAAGATCATCATTTAACTGGCATAGCAGTCCCTATGGTTTATACATATAACCTGTGTGTAATTTCCCGTAAATTTTCCCTCATCACGTACAACTGGGAAATGATGGTCTGTTGTACAGGCTATAATGCAAATGAAGTGGCTCTTGAGAAATATTAGGAAGGTGAATAGAGAGTTCATCCCCCACGGATGGTATTATGTATTTTATGTACACTTAAAATTAACTAAGTAGGCATAAACAACTCTAAACCATATGGTACGGGTAGTAATAAAGTTTGCAACTTTTGCGTGCTGGACTGCGCATTTAAAGCTTAGAAAAAAATAATAATTTGAAGAGAGAGACATGGCAAAAAGTTAGATTGCATAAAATGGAAAATTTCAGACAGATTTTTGGATTATTTAGGAAAATGAAGTTGTATGAAGGAAGGAAATAAGACTAGTGTATGTTTTCGTGGTGAGTGTTGTAGTAATGCAGAGGAAAGCGTAAATAAAATGGAGATATGATTGGAATAGCTGATGATGAAATGACCAGAGTGTAGAATAGTTGAAGCAGTGGTGTGAGAGCATACAGGCATTCTAGTGGACATTAGAAGCCCCATCACGTCAGCAATGGAATTTGGATTATCTCATGTTTCCAGGGGGCACGTACACCGGATATTTGCAGATGTGAACTGTGTGTGCTCTGTGCTGCGTATTTACAGCGTTACAACATAACAGTTACAGTGAAAGCAAACATGTTTACAGTTTGCAGCATGACTTATCTCACCAAGTTGTTCCATGGAGCTGTTCACAATCACAAGGGCTTATGGCTTATTACTTTCGAATGAATAAAATTATAAAAATTATGAAAGCTTAAATAATCAGAGGAATTATATGCTTATTTGAAGTTAGACTTACGGGTTGGTGGACAACAAACGAAGACAACATGCAAAATACTTATATTCTCATTTAAAAATTAATTGTATGCTCGTGTGGATTTCAAAAGAATGTTTGTGGGTAACATTTACTCAAAGAGCATCAATTCAAGACCACCAGGTCATTATAAATTCATATAAAGACTTGGTAAACCTTTTTGTAAAATATATTAAGTTAGTTGAGGCAGAAACTAGTAAAATCTCCTTTTTGTTACCTCAACTCCAGATTCGAGATGGTAATTGAAGTCACCTAAACGCTATATTTTTAGCTTTTATAATTAAATGTTTCATGCATGTGTACACTTTGGTATTTTGTTCCTTATGTTAGTAAATAACAAATTATCATGTTTAGTGTATTAGCATGATGAATGTCCCCATTGTATTAGTCGCTATTGCAAATTCGTAAGTAGGATGTTCAAACACACCTTTCCACCGCAGCTATAAAACACCTTTCATTTTCGTCGAACATACAAGTTGAGTATATATACGCTATACATGAATATATTTGTTAACACCCCGTAAAAACATCTTTTGACAACATTCACTCTGGCAGTTTGCGGTTTCGCATTCTAGCATTGTAAACATCATTAGTAGTTAGGTTCATAAATACAAGCTTGAATAAATTTACCAATGATGTTTACTTATCTCCTAAAACTCAACCGTGAAATGACATTATGACTGACAACTTGGCTGAGAGTGAATCTATGATGAAAAATAATCTATTTTTGCTTTGTAAGCTCCCATAATCTTTTTATACAACCAAAGTAGCAAAAATCACCATACCACGCCATTCAACAAACCGACAAAAATAAGTGAAATGTAATGTGGCTGATTGTGCTATTTAAATATTGCCTACTTGAACGAAAAAAAGGATACTTGTGTAAAAGGCATAATTTCCTTTTTCTCTTTGACATGACATCTCTGTCGACTTTCAACATATTTTAAGCCTCAGTAACAACATCTCACTTAACTGTGTATATATTTTTTGCATGACTGCACATTCACCAAAAGTTTCACACTGGTTTTTTTTTACGAAAAAGCGAAAACTGCTGCCTTTCACGAAGTATTCGACAAACTCCACAAAAAAACAAGTATTTTGTGTTTCGTTGGATGTGGTTGCTTTTTATTATAATCCTTCCCAAAAATAACATGCTACTCTGCTGATTTCACTTTGCTGATTCAACAACACTTTTGACTTTCACCCCCTCACAGCACACTATTTGACGAAATTATTATTTTGATTTCACTTTATTTGCACTTTTTCCCCCTCAGGATTTCCTGTCGGAGGGAAATATATTAACACTCGTCCTTTTCACAACCACCATCCTTCCATTCATGCTCCATGCTCCAGTAAACAGGATTGGTGGTTGGCTTGGGTTTATAATTCATTTATGTATCTATTTGACTTTCCAATATTTCAATTCAAGCAGCGCTTCATAATAATCAGACTTTAAGCGGATTACATTTGATAATGTAACGATGATGACTTCCCACATAGCAAAAGGAAAGGAATGCCACAGTTTAATACAGAAAGAAAATTACTAACACACTAATGCTCAGTTGAATGCACACAATATACATTTTACATATTTGTATACCTGTCTAAAATTTTGTGACATTAATTTTTTTACATTTTTTTCACTGCAAAAGCCATAATATATAATATTTAAGCGCAGTTATAAATATGATGAGATCTTGACTTGATTTGCGTGCTTTTTAAATTTAAAAAAAAAACTCAAAATTTTTGTGCTTTTCCTGCCAACACGTTTTGCATGCATGTAAAAACCCTGTGTAAAACTGCCTTGTGAAAGTATTAATAATTTGATTGTCTCTCTCCACAGTATATCCTTTCTTCTTCTTTCTAAATTCTTTTATAGCAGTTTTTAGCAAATAATAAAAGTGATGCAATGCGTGTAGCAAATTATAAAAAGAAAAGATTAAAATCCTTTTAATGGACGTTTAGTACTCTAATTCATTGACATTAAAGCAGCATCTTTCCGCCTTGTACGCCCACAACAATCTTTGTAATATCTTTTGCAACTCTTTATCCTCTTGTCTTCCTTTTTTGGAATATATTACAAACTTAATTACTATCAAGTTCACAAGAACAGTCCAAGTTAAGAATCACTTTCTAGAATATGTGGCCATCGCGGATGTTGTAATGCAACCTAGTTCCATCCCAGAATGAAATTTGGAAGCCGTAATTAGTTCAGTTGTAATGTAGCCACTTAATTAATTCATATATCGTAACAATAAAGAACAATGCATGGTAAAATGAAAAACCAACCGTAACGAATAGACTTTTCTATAGAAAATTACAAAATTTAAGATAGGTATCATTAAACATTCTATACATATATCCAAGGTTGTTCACTTTAGAGCCACTTTCCACTAAATATTTTATTCGGATCGGTTCGCCTGACGCTGTTTGTTAACGTCAAAATTGTTGAATGGGTTGCTTTACTAGTTTGTAGCGTTAAAAACAAAGAAATATCAAAACGCTTACCCCCTTTTGTCTTATCATTCTTTGTACTATTATTAATGTAGAAGTGTGCAGGGAAAAACAAGCCATCACCTTCATCATCAACAACAGCCGCACACAACAAGTTATGCCTAAACTACGTTAGCATTTTCCATTGTGTGCTATCAAATTGGTAGCATTTTCCTTTTTATTTTATGCTATCTGCAATCTGTATACTGCTCTGTCTCTGTCACACCCACTCATTTATCTTTCGTACCACACACACAAGAAAACCAAACCAAACCAGGTGTACACACTTACTCTCCAGTTACTTCTCTCTTTTTATCTAAATTGAGTTGAGTGAGTACGAAGGTAATATGAAGGTAAAGCTGAGAGGCAACAATGGAATAAATAAGGTGAATACTCCACTTTCATGTCTTTCATTACACGCCATTATGCTTAATGGGTTTGCACTCGAATCTCTCCATTGCTTTCATCCACTTATCTAAGTAATGGAAAGTGGAAACTGCATCTTTTACCTTTTTTTGGGAATAGTAATACAATAATATAGATGCATATTATTAGTCAGTTTACTGCGTAGTGATAATCAAAGGACGTATGAAAGTATAAAAAAGGGAGTAGAGTTGAGAGAAAGTTAAAAGCTGAAATTATTTATGCACGAAGGATGGCTGTGTAATGTGACCACATTTTGTAAAAGTGAAATTATTAATTTTTCCACAACATCCGCATCCGTATTAAAGAAATTTATGCGCATTTTTCATTTCATCCTGTTCATCTCTACCAAATAAGATACAATGAAACTCAAAATTTATTATTTCGCTGAAAGTTCAGAGCTGAAGCGATAAAAAACTTGACTTTGTATTCTAAGCATCAACAAAAGATGAAAGGTGCATTTTAGCTGGAATTTTTTAGGCTTTATGCTCCACTTCAGAGTAATCTGGTAGATTTTGCTTTGTTGCTACATTCTCCACATTTATTATGCATTATTCAAATAGGTATTCCTTCTATGTATAACAATCAAGTAAAATCCAATTGAGAAAAAAAATGTTTGCACATAAAAAAGTTTAGAAGAATCAATTTTAGTTTATTATTGGGTAGCTTGTCTTGTCTTTTATTTTCAGTTGACCTTGTCAACAAGACAGTTTAACTGAAAGCTGTGAGTACAAAAGAGTTCATTCATTCTACGTTTAATCTGTAGCGCAAGCTATCAAATCAAGGACAGTCAAGGATATGAATTTTTCTATTAGATTAAGAAGGCTATTCTCCATTCTCAGGGTAAGTTGTTAAATGATGTAAAAAATGTAATAGAAGGTAAACTAGTTACAAGCTGTAAAGAAAAAAAGTTACAAACCAAACTTTATCAACTTAAGTAACTTGGTTTCATTGATGGTTGGTTTGATGTGGTGATTGGTGAGTGGTGAGGTACGCGAGATATTTGCTGGAACATTACTTTAATTTAATCTAAGCCTACCAACCAAAAAGGAAATTTACTTACTTTTCTCCCATCTTTCGCAAATTTTGCTCCAATCATATATTAAAGACATTATTAGTTTAATTATCAAAGAAAATAATTGAAAATTGAAGACTATACTTTTTCTTTAAATCGATTAATGATTCTGACGACAAGTGGAAACGCTTGCACACTCTTGTTGTTCAAATCTGTTGGAAAACATGGTAAAAAAAATAGATGAAGTTGCCCCTGATCCTCGTGGAAGGATAAAAGGGTTTGCTACTTTTTTGATGAACCAAAATGTTAATAAGTTTGGCATGTTCATCTGAGTCCAAGCGAAACGTACAGCAAACAATATGTAATAACAAAGTTTCTCTGGTTTTCATTGAACTCTGTTGTACCCATTTTGTTGAGTTGTATCTAACGGAACAGGATACTAAATAATGGAACAACTAAAGAGAGAGAGAAAGTTTTTCCTTTCCATTAGACAACAGGATTCGAGAACCTTGTTGTTAACGGACAAGACTTCTAACAGTAAAAGTTAGTTTGGCTTAATTGGTGGTGTACAGTACGCAGCAGCATACTATCAACTTGGCAGAAAGGTCCAACTACAAGCACACACACAGCAAGCAGTTAAGTAAAAGTTTTTTTGGTTGAGAGAGTTTAGTGTTAGTGGAAGAGATGAACATGTCATGATGATCATGCCGGTTTTTGCTGCTACTGACATTTAAATATTTCCATCTATTTTCCTGCTGGCAAATAATTCAAGTGTTGAGTTTTGGCGTAGCCGAGTATGTTCTTTATGGATTATCCATGGCCAGAGCTTATAAACTAAACTAAATCTAGATTGACAAGAGAAAGGCCAAGTTCCCCGAAATATTCTAAGGGAGAAAAAGCTTGGAAAATAGCTAAATAGTAGGAAACTCAATTTTACGGAAAATTGGTGCATATAATAGCATTTCAAATTTTGCAAAATCTTGTCAAAACAACTTTTCTATTTATGTAATTTCCTACTATCAAAACAAACTGTTTCATTTAGGTATATATTTTCCTTGCTTTACAAAATATGATATTAATACGCTCAAAATGTTTTCCTTGCCTTGCCACTTATATGCTGCATCACTACATTAGTTGTGCAAAATTTCATTTTCATACGAACAAGTGCTAAATGTTTCTATACTTTAATAATATCATTATAAACGCTTTAAATAGTATTATAGGATATTGATATGATGATGCTACTTCATAAAATGTGATTATTATCTCTGGTCCTGGCAACTTCACAATTTTCCATTTCCCTAAATCCACTTTCCATATGGTATATGAACACTTTCACTTTTAACGTAGCCCTTGAAAAAGAACTGTATTTTTCCATGCCTTCACATTCACGAAACCTAATAATAATAATAAATAAAATGTAAACACACTTAAGCTTCATAGCTCTACTAGTATAGCGCTCCATGAGTGCAAAATAAATGGAATGCCATTTACGCTTAAATTGATTCCATTGAGGAAGACTCATGCGTCCATTAAAAATACCGTATATTTCCAATATTGACAAAATCCATCTGTTTCACTTGACTGGAATGCAGCCAAAAAAGGACGAAGAAAGTGAGCAACTGTGAGATAAGCTGAGCTACACGCTAGACTACACATTTACCTACACAATATAATAATATTATATATTATTTTCCCCATATACCCCAAACTCACTTTTTCACCATTTTTTTGGCTTTGGTCTACAACAAAGCCCAGCCCACCCATCATTATAGTAAATCTTTGATCTTGAATCAACAATGCCGATCTAATGCCTATAATCGTTTATCTCTAATAGGTTTGTGTAAAAAATGCGGATTGCAGGTTAAAATAAATGGTAAACCATGCGGAGCAACAGCAAACATTCTGGATTGGTGCAGAGTTAATACTATTACAAGTTTCTTTACTAGATGGCTTCCTCCATCCACTCCACTTTAATTTGGATTCCATTAGAGTCATGGATCCAAATGGAAGAAGGAGTTTCCTCGAAAGGTGTACTATGAGCTTATTTTTTCAAATGCCACAGATTTATTTAGACGCACGTGGTGAAGCTCATAGACTTCTTGTTACTAAAGTAATAAGTACAACAGTAAAATATTAGGTTCAGTCGAAAATTTGATTGAAATATCTTCCAGAGATCTCAGGTAATATTGCCTATGGCAGCACGAGGCTCTTTTGTCTTGTATCTGCTTCCTCTCTTGGAAGAAAGCACTCAGACGGAACGTGTGCTAATCCAAACTCATCAGAGGTAAATGCACTCTTGCCAAAAAAACAAACAAACAATTAGGCAAATAAGCTAACAAATCGGGGAAAAATACTTTTTATTAGAATCGAACAATTTATCATATATGAATTGAAATTTTCTTCAGATGCAGTCTTGAAGATTTCAAGATAAATAGCATTCATGTACAAATGCATGCGTTGTAGCACGTTTTTTCTGGTTTTCACATTGTTTTGCAATGTGACATTATTTTTATTTCTAGGAAAAGTAGTTGAGCTGGGAAGGAGTGAATGAATTGCGAGAGAGACTAGAGAGCTATGAAACAAATCACTCAAACATGGGTCATTGAATTCTCAATATTCGTCCGACAGCTGACAAATTACTTTGTCCTCGGTACTGACTTGAGAATTGAAACGAGAGAGAGAAAAAGCGATTGCAATTTATAGTCCTTCTTCAATTCATTGGAAAAGAAAAGAACATTTTACACTATGCGCCTACCACCAAACAAACAAATTGACACTGGAAATGAATGCGAAATCATGTTTTTCCTGTTTTCATTTTATGGTGCTACTTGTTTATGTGTAAAGAGTGAAATGCATTGAATAAGTTAGCCGTATAGATTAACTGTAATACTACCATCTCGTCATCACTCCAAATCAGCATGACAAAAGTGTATAGTAAAATTTTCGCAGGGAAAAGTCTGCCTTTAGAATGGATCTTTGTATTTACTGGGCTTGTTTAGTCAGCCTAGTGCATTGTGAAAGTTGTGAGGCTCGGTAGATTATCAACATCATCAACAACAATAAAATAAAGCAGAAACACTCTCACTCACTCTCAAAAATGAAATGAGTGGAGAACCACCATGCACCACTAACGCATGAATTGGCAGAAACGTCTGTCCAATTTGTGAAATGAGTGGACAGAGATTCCGTGTGTTTTGTCGAGTGGCTCAATTGAGACCATGTTTGTCTGCCTTTACCTCTCAACAAAACAAATCTACATTTTATTTTGCGGCACAACGCACAAGGTGAAAGGTACCTGTTGTTCTCATACGCCTTTTTCTGTACGGGATCATTCATAAAAACCGTCAGTATATATTAAGCTTCCAGGTACTTTTTTCAGAAGCTACTAAATGCTCATCATCATCAGGCCTGTTTCCGGTAATGTATACAGTCAAGTTGAGTTGTTCCACAAAAACAGAATAAGAAATAATAAAATCAACATGGTCGGTAACTTTTTTTCCCGACCGTTAAAATAACGTGTTATGTTACCCATGAAGCTGCTGACTAGTTACCTAATGGCGCACGAGGCAAGTACAGCGACAAAATGTGTGATGCAATATAAACCTAAGCTAAGGCCGGAAAAAAGGATATCTAAAAAAAGAAACATACCACAAAATAGCTAAGCCAAAAAAGGATAAAATCCCAGACACCTTTTTTCTTTTCCTGTTGTGGTTAAATTGGTCTGTTCTTTGTACTTTTGGGATGCACAGGAGAATAATTGAACGAAATACAACAAAAAAGCTGAAAGCATCCTTTCTAAGTTTCATGGTTTCTTGGGAAGACAGGATGAAAAGTATAAAGGATAAAAATTTAGGCTGGTAGATATAAAAAAAGAATGAGTGAAGCAAGTAGTTCAAGTAAAGCCAGTCAGGTAAAAATATTCATGAGGGACAATGCCAGTCAAATTGTGATTGCTTTTGCTTTGCGTTTCTTTTTTTTTATACTATCACCCGCTTTCACTCTACTGCACTTTCTTTTTTATCTTTTGCTTTATGTCTTCCACCATTTTTTTTTATATCTGTAGAATTTTTTTGTTGTAAGTTTTATAGACATTGGCGCACTGAATGGATGGATGTGTATAATATCAATTTTCTTTCAATTTCCTGTATTCACCATTTTTTTGCTGTTATGTAGGTAGCGTAGCATGATGACGAATCCTAACTATAGATTTACAATAGTAGCTTGTATCTTGAAAGGTTTCCTATTGAGTAACCATTATCACATGTTATACATTAGTACGAATGGAAGAAAGGAACATTTCATTTCAATAAATTGTATTCGCTTGAAGGAAGCCATTGAAAATGTATAAGATGCTTCCATAAAAATAGGACAGGAAACGCTGAGAATATTTTATTGACCTTCATTTCATCCTCTCTCTGGACTTTGCTTGCTTCATTCTTGCCTTGCTCGTCTGTCTGAGAAGATACTCGGATGCTGTTGCTGATGATGACATGACAACTTTTCCATTTGTGTACCCAATCTACACAATTGAAATTGTGCTGACAACGATGTCGACGGCGACGGAAAGACCAGATTGTTTTCTATGCCTTTCAAGCCATTACACTAGCGTCATATGCTGTTATGCTCTCTGTCTATAGGCTATTCTACTAAAACTGCAGTTGTTGTAATAGCCATTAAGCTGATAGTGAAAGCTAGTGCTTTAAGTCTACTTTCCACTGCCTAGTCATTTTCTTGGAAATCAACTGAAGCTAAACCAATGCAGCGAAATTTTTACTTTAAAACTAGGTAGCGCACCAGCCATCATCATGATCCTGTCATGATGAAGACCGCAAGTACAATAGCTGAAAATTTCTAGGGTCATTTCCTAATCGAAATGAAATGATGCGTATCTCTCTACTACCCTTTCAATTATCAAACCATCACGAGAAAAAGGAAATGAACTGATGATAGAATACTGTATACTTATAGAACCAAGATTACAATCCAAATTGACCATGTGGTTTGTTGGCAGTAACTTTTTTGGTTTCACCTTCACCAGACCTTGATTCCGTTTTTGACACTTTTGCGTTGCGATTTTCCAACAAGGAAATGTAAAACGATATAAATTCATCCATTCAAAAAAGTATCTACGATACTGCATATAGACACCTTATCTTGACTTGGCTTTTAAGGTGTTTATACAATACAACACCTTGCCTTGTGTAGAAGGTTATTACTACTTTTAGGATCCACTTTGTGAAAAAACTCTATTTCTGTTCAGGGTTTTCCAGAATGCTAATTAGTTATGTTGACAAGGGAGAAGTATCTCTATAGCGACATTTTTTACTAGAAGTATTGTACAAGCTGAGAATGGAAGCTCAATAAAATGTGTGCAGATGACAGCGAACTCAATCCTACCGCTTGCGCTGTAAAAGTCTATTCAAAATTTTGTGTTTTGTACGAAGATAGCGGAGTTTGCTTCTGCAAAACTCTAAAAACGGAAACTCTTCCAGGGTACAATGACACATTCATGTGACAAAAAGGCATTTGAAAGAAACGAGCGTTCCCATTATACACATTTACTTGAGTGATTTTACTTTTGGGTTGATAATAATAGGGGATAATAGTACTTTAAAAAATTAATAACGGTTTTCTTGAGAGTTGCTACACACAAATGTGGAATATTTTTTTCCTGGTAAATTATTTATTTTTTTAAACAAGAATAGCTTACAGATGCGTATTAAAAATTACTGCGTCATTCAATTAGGGATAGGGCGACAAATTGAAAATAGAGTTACAAATCAGCAAAATAAGCCTGTAAAAGATCTTCGACTTGCATTAATGATGCGCAATTCTCAAATTCAGAAAAACTCAACAATACTTATCAATTAGTATAATTGAATAATATTTGGTTGGCACTCGTTTTAAATTAAGTCACAACGATAAAAACAAGTTTTTTAAAGTTCACTTTAAATATTTATTGTCAGCTTGCTTTATATTTTCTTGTTGAAATCATATGAATTTAATTTAAATGTATGAGACATACAAAAGTAAGTACTATGAAGGTCAGCACTACTTTTAACTATCTTGAAGCTGATTCTAAGTTATAAAAAATAAGAAGCATCAGCCATCAGCATCCACGAGCGAGTTACAACACAAAAGTGAAATTTCTTATAATTAAAACAATTCATTACACAAAATTGCAGATTAAATTAATAACTAATTAATGTGTTTTTCATTTTCCAACGACCACCCGTACATGAAAGAGAGATGACAGATGTAAACAAATGAAGGTACTTTGGCTTTAATTTTTTGTTTCACATTCTTCATTAACTCTAAAGGAAGGAAAGTAAGGGAGAAATGTTTAAGATCATTTTGTTTTGTTGGCTAAGACACGAGAACTACAAAGAGAATGCTGGTGGTATTCTCTGACACGACACAGTATGGAAGTCTAAACCATCAACATGCCGCCCGACTGGCCCGACCATTAGTACTTTTCCCACAACAGCACTCGCCCTCATTTTTATAAGCATCATAATTCCGTACCACCATGTCTCCTTAAAAACTTCACCATAACATCATCAACTTCAAGACAACATTGAATAAGCTTCCACCATTTTAATAATCACCATAATAAGACCAACATATTACCATCCATATCATAACTTCCACCACACCAGTATTTATTGACGGAAGATTCGGTTAACGAGATCCCCGCTGTCCTCGACTCCATATCATCGCATATAAAACATGAATCGTGAGCATTTACAAAAAAATATGACAACGATGGAGGCAAGGCGGGTAATATTATTAGCTTGCGTAACCATCCCAAATCCAGACCAAAAACACAGTTTTCTCTCTCTCTCTCTCTCTTGCGTAGTTGTAAAGTACAAACTGAACAACCGCCTCCACTTCACAACCATGTCATTCATATTGCGTAACGATGAAATGTACAAGAAGGAACATGAACTCACATTAGTGAGCACTTTTCTTCCGAATCAGTGACATGAGATATTTCAGGAAAGGCTCGCAATATACTACAGTTCTTCCTGAAAACTACTCGACATACTTTCTCTTCTGGGAAAATGCTTTCTATTGGAGCTGGAGGTGGCTTGAAGGAATTTAATCTGCTCTCTCACACAACACGGACGAGGTGGAAAAAGTAGTAAACTTTATACTTTCCTTCGAAATAAAATGGGATACATTTACTTTGCACGCATTATGCTTTCCTTTTGAAACTATTCACGTTTGGAGTCTGTCTGCCTTTCTTATTTATGTATTTTTCAATGCATCTTGAAAAGAAGACTTGAATTGCAAAAAAAGGGAAAATTGTCTGGAATTCCTATTTAAACACAAGTTTCAGTTTTTTTAGATGCACTTACATACGCACTTAACTCGCCGTCTTCCTTTGCTGCTGGAATAGTTTCGAGCTTTCTGAGATATTTCCGAAGTTACCATTTCGTGCAACTTTTTTTTTGCAGATTTTACAAATCAATATGAAAATGGGCCCAGAAAAAAGTTGCCCGAAGCAAATAGATGGAGAAAAGGCAAGCAAGCGATGATCTGTTTTGAAATAATGAGGATAAGATTGTGTACAAAACATAGTTGATAGAGTGAAATGAGGCTTCTTAGAGAAAGTAGAACGCATAAACTAACGTAAGTGTAATTGTATCTTATGTGAGGATTATTATTGTATGCATTTAGAAATAAATGAATGAAAAATGATTTTACGTCATGTGAATACTTCTCAAAGTCTCCTTTTAAAAGAAAAAACTCTAAAAAGGAGGGAAAGGATTAATGTATTCTGTCTCCCAATCCCAGCTCTCAATCTCTTTTAGAGTGTCCAGCAGAATAAAAATTGAATAGAAAATATCTTATTTTGAAGTAGAAAATGCTTGAAACTTTTTGTAGACAGAAAGGTATTGAGAGACGTATGCAAGCTTTTTCGTAAGCATTTTCTTTTTTCAACTCTTTCCATTCCTTAACTTTAGCAGCACGACTATTCCACACCATCTTTCTACCAGTTCAATGCGTCGAATGGCAGACTCAGGCATGCGTCTCCATTTTTTTGCCAACATCTGTTCCGCTTTTTAACTTTCAGCTTTCTTCTTATTTGTCTCTTTCTGCTAGAGCAAAAGGAAAAGTATGCAAGGACGGAAGACAGGCTTGTGTGGAAATAATGTATTATGGCCATTAGATCAAAAGTACATGGTGCTTTGAGAAGGTGCCAAGAAAAAGTGAAAGTAAACATATAAGCGTGCGTATGGTAGAGTGTAGATTAGAAAAAAAGTAACCAAATGCCCTTAAGAGAAAGTAAACTTTATAAATCCTTTTAGTATTTCTCTATATGTATCAAGAAAGTTCGAACAAGAAATTGTGTGAGTACACTATGTACTGTACACACGTATCTGAAGTTCACCCACTCCATCAGAACAGTTTTTTTTCCTTTCTGCTAGTTTATAAATACGTGACTCATAAAATTCCCAGCACACAAAAAAAGCAAGGGATGTCAGGTAAAAGTAATGATGAGGCGACGACTCTCTGATAATGATCTTCAAACTGAATTCAGGAGATGAAAGTATTTCGTAATGTAGAGTGGTTTGCGTTTGATTGAGATGTGATTTGAATTGTGAGAATGGCAATGAAATGTGGCTTGACTGAATGAATCGACTTGATTGAATGAATTGACTTGACTGAATGAATTGACTTGACTGAGACTTGAGTGAATAAAATAATTGCAAGAGTAACAAAGTGATTGGTTTAGTTTTAAAATATAGGTTGAGAGTGAGTCAAAATTATTATTGATTAAAAAAGTAAGTAAATTGATAGTCCAGTTTAGTACAACTAGACAGTATGACAGAGCTTAGTACAACTCGCCAAAAAGACAGATAAAAAAAGAGTTTAGTGCAACTCAAAATGAATGTGCGCCGAGCAGAGTGACGACTTGACAATGAATGGCAGCTAAGATAATGAAAACATTGAGATATATATAGAGGTTTGAATTCTTGGAAAATTAACAGTAAAATGGTAATGTCAAAATATTTTAGGTACAAAAATAATACACGTGAAGTTACATCGATTTTACGCTTAGAAATTATTACACTTAGAAGTATTACATCTTACTCTTAGAAATAACAATGAATAAAAAATAAGGTTACATATTTCATGACAGGTATAAAAAGGGCAAGTTTAAACAATAAAGAACAATAGACAAAGGAATCTGCATGTTTACCTTTTTGACGATACACACTTGCATGCATGTTAAACGTGCATTGCAACTGTTCACCAACTTCACATACGTAGTATCAATGCTCTGTAGTACTTAAATTGCATGTAAAAATCACTAACTTAAGTTGCTTATAACTTTTAAACTATTATTAATTTTAGAAGGGAGCAAAGGGAGCAATGTACTTCAGTTATTGCTCTACAAGATTAAATTATAAAACCGACAGAGAGAGAATTGCTTCTATTGAAAAACTTGAAGGGAGGAAACTTGCTTATTTCCTATCTCATCCCTGTTGCTCCCTACGTATATTGTAAATGGAAAAATCCTATGGGAAATTTGTAAGTGAGTAAACCCTGTGGCGAATTTGTAAGTATCAAAACCATATGGGGAATTGAACCACCGTTGCTTTAGAATAATTGAAAGTATAATGAGAGCAAGTTATAAAACAAATGATAACTAAAAAAATTACGAACATGAGTGGACTGAAAAGCCGTTTACGTATAAACAAGTAATCTGATGATAATCATCATTTTCAGTGAAATTACAATTCTGAAGATTTTATTATAAATTTAATGTAGTCGCCTGGGGAATATGGATGATGTATGATGTATCAGTGTGAAATATAAAAAAAGTCAGAAAATATCAAATGAAGTATTCTTAATCATGTTGGAAAAAGTAGTACCAAATAAGTGATGGTGTAGTACCTAGCATACTCGCATGAAAAGAAAAGACATGGACTTGTGATGGAAGTTGGGAATGCGAGAAAGACTGACTTCGAGAACACCTTCACACGATTTGTAAAAGTAGAGCAAAACTTTGGTTTATGTGACAAACTCATAAAAGATTTTGTCCCAATGAGAAAATCCTACCTTTTTTTACTGACTACAGAGTCTCATACATTTTTGTACCATTTTTTCACCTGAGAAATAATATGAGTATATTCTTTAATTAATACTCCCGTACAAAAAAAATCGTGACTTGGAAAGCTGAATGATTATGAATGAAGAACAATATACCATTGTCGTAAGCTTAGAATAATGAAGACTTTCTTTATATCAGGAACTAAGTCAGCATTTAAATACTAAATACGTCATATTTATTAAGACTGGAACAATTAAACGTAAAATTCCTTTTAACTGTAGTCAGTCTCGCCAACTCGCGCAGAAATTTAATTACTTTTTTATTAATTACTTGGAAAGTATATTGTTTAAAGTTTATCAACTACTTCTTCCGTAAAAAAAAAATCTCATACCTAAAACTAACAAGTGTTATTATTATAATATTGCATGTCGGTATATTTTTTTGATTTTAAGTTCTCAGAGATGTTTTCTCAGAAATTAACAAGGTTTTGAAAGTATTTGGAACAATTAAACGAATAAGTCAAGCTTATTATGCAATGTCAGTCAGTAGACTTCTCTTAAAAATGTTCCTAAATGAGCATGCAAACTCATTCATGTGGTGCATAATGGCTGCAGGGTTTTCTAGATATATCCGTGGTAAAGCCCCCCACAATACAAGGTTATATTTCATGTAAAAGACAAAATCAATGTCTGTTTGCGAGAGAACACAAATTATCATGAAACAGAAACTTTAATCATCTAGCAATGTTGCAAACAACTGGGCTCATTCAGCATAATTAACTCTTTACTTGTGTTACAATTTATTTTACTGTTTTATTTGTGGCGTGGCAAAATCAGGTTGTTAGCATTTCTCATTCATTCTTTCATTTGGATCTGCATCATGTTATGTTATTGTCATTGAAGTTACCAAGCGTTACACAAACATCTATGTACACAACATATGAAAGCGGTCATGTTTTGTCACGTGTCATGCAAATTCATTATATTCAAGGAGAAATTATAGTGGTAAAAGTTAAAATTGAACTTACTTTTCATGAACAGATGTGATCTTTCAGAGAATCCTTCGCTGTACAGGAAAAATTCATTGACTAAATTATGTGCTCAATGTGAGAGTTTAATTTCTGTAAAGTGTCAGGCGTGTCAACAGTGTCGTATCCTTGTTTTGTTCGTCATTTATAAATAGTTCAATAAAAAATAAACGGTTTTCATGATTTTTGTTGTTCTGCTTTGCTGACTGATTGTGAAGTATGTGAAATATGCGGATTTCTACCCTGCATTCTTCCAAATGATGAGTATTTTTGTTTGTATTAATTTGTAATTTAAACAGTGTCCTGGTTCTCTAAAGGATGCTCTCCGTTTTTGAATGCGATTACATGATTGGTAGAACCTCTGATTCCTCCGTTTTCACAATGGAGAGCAAGAAGTGACAAAGCCGTTTCCTTTGTGACTTCACTCTGCATCATGCCTGGTGGAGTGTGGGCATTTGCATGAGAAGGTCTGTGTTTGATACTTTGGGACGTGCCATTTGGCGGTCCCCCGGGAGGCATGAGAAGTACCTTGCACTGAATAACCTTGCGAAACGCTTTCCGGAAATTGTCAGAGAGAAAAGCGTAGAGAATGGGATTTACGCAAGAGTTCATGTAACCCAGAACATGAGATGTTATCTGGATTGCTACTGTGAGATCCGTAATTTGGTACAAATGTAAACTTTTTAATAGGAGAACCGTTTGAATTGGAAGCCAGCAAACAGCAAACACGCCGACAACCACAACCACCATTCTTGTAACACGCTTTTTTCCACGAAGTGACTGGCGTGAGGCTCCTGTCGAGGATACTGACTTCCAGAGTCGGAACAACATGCCAAAGTAGAGAAGACAGATGATGGTCAGTGGGATAGCATAGGAGGTGAGCATGAAGCTGATCTGGAATGCGGCATGGTTGTAGTCCTGATTGAAGGTACAGGCGGCTTGATCTTCAAATGCGTACCTACGAAAAAGAAAAAAAGAACCGGGAACTCATCTAACATGTAATCCAACTATTGAATGATGTCTGTAATTGATTGCCAGAAAAGTGACAAGCACAAAATTAGTTTCATGTGCATATAATATGAACCCTTTCATTCTCATTCTACGAAAAACTCAAATTAGGTACTTTAAAAGTGAACTGAAAAATTTCCGATGAAAAACAACTGATTGGGAAATGAAGAAAAATAGGGAAAATATTAGTAAGCCAAACTAATGTGGTTTTTATTAGATAATTTGCGTTTTGTTCACTGCCCAGAAATTGTATCCATTACATAACATATATTTGCACGCAAATGTGTCTACACTTTTTACTCGAGCTTTTCTGCAAGGGAAAAAATATTTTGCCTAATTTATTTTCTCTGTTCAAACATTCCTGTTTTAAAATGAGCACTGAGATCAAAGTCAACACATCTGCCAGAACAAGTTCCCTCTTGCTCTCATGATGGTGTTCTAATGGTTACGAACAAACATGCAATGTGCTCTTTTGCTGACAAATAATTTCCCAAATAATGCCCAACTACTAACTAATATGATGAAAAGTGAGCACATACTCCACATAAATTTCAATGTGGGTCTTCTGTGGGTGTGTGTAAAGTACATCTGCAACTAACGACTCATAGTCTAGTAATTTTTGAAGTTTTAAATATGCAGATCATATGCACGAGTGAATACATACCTATATACTAATCTAATGGACCATGTCGACATATTGCATTTAGCTTGAGCAAACATGGTACATATACATATGCATAATATGGATTTCTCCTAAAAACGGGGTTGCAAGTGAAAATAGAACATCTGCCAGTACCGGAAAACTCATACATTTATGTCCTAGAGGAGAAGTGAACAAAAATATTTGCGGTCTGGCTGGGAAATGTAAAATTAGTTGGCTTGTTTGTGTGAACAAAGTTACTATGTTGCTTACGTGTAGTAAATGAGTCCATGTGCGGGGAAAGCTGGAAGGCATGAAAGCAGAATGATAATCCAAGTGATTGCTATAGCCCAGTAGGTATTCCTCTCTGTCCGAATAGAAATTGAAGCCACGGGGTAAACAACTGCCAAGAACCGATCCACACTCATGATGACCAAAGTGTAAACGCTGACATATGCCGTGACAATGATGAGATACTGCACCGTTTTACACCAGACTTCTCCGAATGGCCATTTACGCATGACGTAATCCGCCGCAGTGAAGGGCACGCAGAATATGATGAAAAGAAGATCCGCCAT
>JAQIWN010000936.1:0-24722 GCA_034699025.1 Entomobrya cf. arborea Gr-Col-00668
TTATTTCACGTGGAATTTTCCAAAATGATAGTATATTTGAGCCTTTCACACCCTCAGTATTCAGAAAGATCTGGACTGAATCCGGAAATGCCAAATGCATGCATCAAAGTGTCAACTCTTCCTTACTTGTTTACCAAATACCAACCAACGGAGTACAACTACAAAATATTATTGATTTGCTTGGTTCATGGTTTGTGGTTTAGTGCTCTGCTCTAGCCCTATTAACCATGCATCATACAATGCCAAAGAACCTTTTTTGTTTTTCCTGAACTAGCACAATTTTTGGAAAGTTATCCTAACATAAAAGTTCATAATTTATTACCAGACAGTGACGGTACAAAGTACAAAAATATTTATGAAGAAATAACATGCTTCAACAAGTATAACTTCGGGGTAAAATATAGGAATACATTATTTTACTTTGGAGAAGAACCGTATATGAGAATACACATTATGGATATAATCAAAATTAAAAATGAATATCATTCCATCATACACGTCATTTGGTTGAGAAATCAAAAATTGCTATAACTTTGCAGGTGATGTAAGCAGCGTTTCATTACATCTCTCAATGGTATTTGTAATATGTTTGTAGTTAGTTTCTGGGTCTTGGTCTGAGTCGAGTCAACAGTCAACATTCAACAAAACATGCCACTTGTTGAGGATTATCCAGTTCATTATTTTTTTCCATTTCTTCAATACAGCCTTGCCTATGAGCAAAAAATTTAATGGTAAAACCCGATAGAGATGAATGTAATCTTAAAACGTGCAAACATAAATGTACCTGTAATTTTAAATTGTTCAGATGTATCAGTTTTTTTAGATGCAATTGCTTTTTATGGATTTGAAAATAAAAATGGGCCAATTAAAGTTAAAGGTGTACACACTCAATCATAAGTTTGTGCATACGCATGTGTGACTAGTTCAAGGCTATTAGGAAAGATAAAAAGAATGCTGAAGTAGTTTTTGACAACGTTATGGGTTCCAAATGCAACTTCTAACAAGATTGAAGATGATACACTATTTTTTGAACGTAAGGGTCATAATTACTAACTACTAAACTTATTTTAGAAGACACGACATTTGAAATGTAGCCAAGTTATAGATTTATTTGGATTATTAAAAAACAGGAGGCAGAGTAAAGTTCATTTGACTACAAGACGCTTCAAGACGTAAAAAATGCAAAACAAAAAACAACACCCAACCCAGTCTTACGGATACTTTGTAAACATTTTAATTGTTTTTAGTATTACACAAATACTACAAAAACAGGAAAATCACTTTGTCCATCCATACATCATCATCCATCATCGAATTCATTTTGGATTATTATGAAATGCACCTTTCGGGATGTTATTTTTTGCATCATGCACGTTGGCATGTTCTTCATGCAGAAAATTGGCAGATGACTACCATCGCGAAGCGGCTGTCACATCGTGGGAGTTTTCTTAAAATATGGAAACAAATGCGTGTAAATATTGTGAGAAATGGAGCAGCAAGCTTAATGATTTCATATGTAATTAGTAATTACCAAACCAAAAGTGCAGTCGAGTCTTATGCTTAAATTTTCACATAGTAAGACGAATGGTAGAAAGAGTGGTAACCTTTCGATTGCTCTTTATCGAATATAGTTGATAAAAACATCAATCATAAAATAATATTAAGCTTTAAAAATATCTGTACGACAAAGGCACTGGTGGTGGTGTTGATATATTATCGTGTAAGGATATTGTGTACAAGCTATGGGCACAGACAGACACGTTGATAAATATATTTATGAATATCAATTTCCCAATTTACACACAATAAAGTCACACTTTATACTTTAGTAATAACAATTAATGGAATGCTCATACGTGTGAAATTAATTTATATTTGTCTTATGCACAAACAAATACTTATGCGTGTACGTTATATATTGGACCTCCAATCCAATCCAACTGCTAACAAGAATTTAGTAATACATTAGCATTTTATTAAGTATCGGGTATAAATTCGGGTTAATATTTAAATGTACTTTAAGCAAGAGTTAAATTTGTGTTTGAATACATTATCCAAAAATTAAGCTTATTATTGCAATGTCATTGGATCAAAATATTCTTTTGCAAATTGCATTGTCATGAGTAGCAAAATTCTTAACGTATGGCAATGTGTAAAGGAACAAATTCATACATATATTAGCTTGAGAATTTTTTTTGGACTCTCCTTAATAAGAATTTTTAATCAGGCTTGACTTTTAATCATGATGGTTATGTTATGATGATTTTGTGTCCTGAGTTTCGACGTTCTTTTTTGCTAAAACATTTCAGGTTGGAAATCGAACAAAATCAACAGACTAAAAATTTACCACATCCCAGTCAATTTAAAGATTTTTGAAAATTCATATTGTATTCTAAAATTAATGTTCTGAGATATTTTTGTGAAATCTTGCGAAATGTGGTGAATCAGTGAATATCTGATGCATGAATTCACGTTTCTCTTTTTACTTGAATGCTGCGGGATCTTTTTGTCATAAATCCATGTGTCCTCAATTTAAATTTTTATTTCACTGTTTCCACTTATAAACTTAATTTATAGTCTTTAAATGTGAAAAATCATTTGGTGTTAAATTGACTTTCTCATATTAAAGGTTTTGTTCAATCATGTGTCATGATTTTAGACCTAGCTACTCACAGGATATAACACTTTGATTTAGAATACTATACTTTTTGCATTTCAGCATACAAATGTGTCAGTACTCGATTTTCCTTTTAAATATCAAATTGCAAATTATGCATTATGCATTTACATGCAATTGTTAAGTCCGTAAACCAAATGGTCAAACCAACCAAACCTTCCTTAGAAAGGGTCAAAGCGTTTAGTGTATATTCTCATAGCTTTGTAGCAGATAAACTTTGTTACGGATGGTTGAATTAGTTCATAGTATAATTATTCATTTAAAAAATTAATGTAGCAATTTCAATTTTTAAAAAATTCTGCTCACTATAGATTAATTTTTAATCTTACACGAGTCATAATGTAATCAGATGTACAGGCACGCCTTATTCATACGCAAAGCTCACACAGTCATAAAAACTAGCATAATCAAACATCAAACCCCAACCCAATCCGCATTCATACCAATAAAAACTCAGTCAATTATTATTGCATATTGCACTTTTTTGCAATTAAGTTAGTCTTCGCAATTCACACTAGACTTTTCAGAGGCACACATTTCTACGCATTATGCATAACAGATTTTGTACTTTCGACACACTGACTATACTGTAATCTGTAAATGCGTTCTAATAAAAAACTGGTGTTTTGAATGTTATGATCCCAAGAAAAATTTGCATTAAAATTTTTGAAGGGATGTTACTTAGGTCGCATCGCATCCCAAATGAAGTGGAACAGCACAACATAGCTACAGGACAATAATGCATTGCAAAGATTTTTAAGAGCGACATTTTACAAACATGAAAGTACCATGAAAGATAAAAAGTGTACAGTAAACACAGATAATTTTATGCTAAATGAATTTTAAAACACGGTTTCTGTCTCTACATTCATCTTTGTCAAATAAACCATCGTCATCGTCGCCTGGCCTGCCTGGTGCGGATCAAAAACTTAAGTGGCAAGTGGCATCATGTTATTTAAAGATGATTACAGCCACCGCACCACCGACCAGCAACCGTTCCGTTAGTTTCACCTTTTTAAAAAATTCATATTCAAAATTCATACATCCACCAAAAAGCAACCTCAACTCAACTTACGTTACAACGCATTTTTTTCGAAAGCCTAGCCTTAAACTTCACCTTTAAAAAAATCTCTTAGCTCATCATCGTACATAATCATCATCTCTCTATTCACTATTGCTCAACAATATATTATGGTTTAAAAAACGACTCCCCTTAAGAAGTAGCAAGCTTGAAATACACATCTTCGAACAAGCCGGCCCTCTTTACAGGTTTCATTGTTATGTGCCAAATAACAAAAACACAGCATGTTGTATAAAAACCAGAGAGAAGATGATGTACAAATACAGGAATTTTGTATAAGCTCGCGGTGGTGGTTGGTGTGAAGTAAAGATGATGATTGAAAATATATATGGTTAAATGATTTTTGAGGTACATACATTCGGGAAGATGGATTGTTATATATACATCACAAAAACGAACGGAATCCCAAAGAAAATTTTAATGTTTCTTTCAAGTTGAGTTAGCTTATCTAAAAGCCTTTGCCTAATGCAATGCAATATACATCTATGCGTATAACAATCATTCATTCTTGTGAACAGTCATGATCATAATGTTAGTTTTACATTTACTTTTTTTTTCTAAAGTCTGTGGTATTACGATACGATATATATGATATAAAATTACCTTACCTTGCACACCTGCGCGTGAGAGATACTCACATTATGGATGTAAGTTTTTGTTATTGGAGCAAAATACAGACTTACTTTTTTTTCCTTTCATTGTTAGCGTTTTCTTACGTTTATGAAACATGCAGATATGTATGTTTCTTGTAGAATATCGAATACCAGCAAATAAATACCGTACATTACCTTTACCTTGTTCGTGATGTAGACTACAAAAAATGATGATGATGATTGCACGAAAGAAGGTCCAAGATTATCAAGGTATGAAAGGGAAGGGTTGTAAGTTGTAAATGGTAAAAGGGCAATGCAATATCAACAATGCAAAAACGTTATTATGATGATGATCAGGAAGATACTCACTTCACTATAATATGCTTTTTAGGCCATAATAATGTTTTGCTTGTGGTGTGGTAGTGGTGAGACACCAAAGGCAATTATATTTCAAAATTGCTTTAATGTGTGTAAGTAGTACCATCTTTAAAAAAGGGTTTAAACGCTATGCCACTGCCTCCACCATCACGGTTGAACTTACTATTAATTTAATGTAGATACTTGCATATTTTAAAGCGCAACGCAACAATGCGCTTACCTGCGAAGAAGAGTAGTAGTTAGCGTTTATTGTTATATTTTATTGCATTGTTGTACAATAATATATGTTGATGTGCGAGATTGAAGGTGAGGATGGTGCGGTGGTGGTGTATTAGTGACTACTACATTTTCTACAGTGCACACAAGTGCAACTGTTGAAGTTCAACTAAAGCGAACGGAAAGCGATACATTTTTTTAATGGTCTATACTTTTGACTGCGTCTGTCTCTGCTCGGTTCAGTAAAAAGCAGCCGCCCACACTTTTAGAATAGTAAATTTGAAGATTTCATTGATTTTAGTGAAACACTCAAGCAATTCAATTCAATACAAAAGAGTAAAAAGAGGGATTTAAGTAGGTTGTTTGTTTAGCATATTGCATTGTTAGCAGGTTTTTTTTTGAGATGATAAGGCTAATCAAGTACATAAAGCCTGATTTGTGTAGTGCACTTATAGTCGTGTAAAAGTAAAGAGTGGTTGCAGTTTTGAAAAAAATAAAAACTTGTTTAATTACAGGTTGTTTTGAGATATATATCTGTTACATATTTTGTTATAAAATTTAAGTGAACAAGCTTTTCGATGTCAAATAGCTGGTCAAGTTACAATACATTAAAAGTGTTGGAATGACGAGTTGCAATTTGCAATATTGGTCAACCAGGTTTGGTCTGTGTGTTTGGTGAATATATTGGGAAGTGTACTTTAAGAAATTATAATCATAACAGTGTGCGTGTGGCTTGCCATTTTCCAAGAACGTTCCACAAAGCAAGTGCGTCTCTTCCCAAGTTCCCATAATATTTGTATTTCAGTCTCAGTACCAGTTGGATTGTGAGTCACAGTGCGAGGAAGATGATACGACGATGGTCTTAAAGAATCACTCGATTTACTAATCAGCTTACTATTTATTTGGTTTTTTTGTTAAAATTCAAAATGTAGAAATCAAAAGGTTCTTTTTGATTGAAACTAATTATCTTCAGAATATAAAAACGGTGAAGTTTGCGAAGCAGTAAGATGCATAGGACAAAGATATGGAAATGGGACAAGATTCCCAACATGCTTCTAGTGTTAGTTTTTAGTGTATTTATTAGTGATTTTGGAGTAAAGTTATCCCTTGCTCAAAATACATTTAGACCGAATCAACCTCCGGTATTTTTACCGAATGGCGATTTAACAAAATTTTCAATTCCTGAGGATACACCTGTAGGATCTGTAGTTTACAGGTATGTAAAACTGAATGCAATTTAAATATGCAGAGTTGTACGCATAAATTCGCGATTATAAAATTTAAATCTTCATACGCACATGAAATATTATTTTATCAGATTGAAAGGATCAGATCCAGAAAATGCTGAGCTTACATATAGTATCAGCGGGGAGTATTTCCGCGTTAATAAAAAGACTGGTGACCTCACTTTGATAAAGCCTCTGGACAGGGAAGTTGAGCCAAAATTCAATGTTATTATAAGTTTGACAGGTAAGGCAAAAAAACAACGTTTACGCACTCTAATTACCTATTCTAAATAGTATAGTGCATATATATTTGGTCTATTTGAAAAATATCAAACAAGCATGTAAATTATGTTACAGACGATGGGAACGGTTTAGAGCCAACCACCGTCTCACTACGACGTGAAATCTACATCCAAGATCGAAATGATAACCCGGTAAACAAGTATTCTCATTAGTATTTTACAACGTGGATTTAAAAAAGAAAACTTGAAATTTACTATTTCCTCTTATTCTTTCTTTCACATCCTCCAGCCGGTTTTCCTTCGCCGACCATACTCATTCAAAGTGTCTGAGCGTACTCACGTGGGCGCTACAGTTTTCTCAGAAATTCCCATAACAGACGCAGACTTCGGGCCTAATGCCCAAGTAACTCTGGAGTGCTCCGAAAAAGAGACTCCCGAAGCATGCAAAACGTTCAATGTCGAGGTGCAAAAAGTTGGGGAGGGGAAATTTGTTGGGATTGTGTCCCTCGCAATACCATTAGACTATGAAACGCACAACGCATATCCAATGACTCTCATAGCCTCCGACGGTGTCAACGTAGCCAAAGCATTTGTCGCCATATCTGTTTTGGACGTACAAGATCAATCCCCAAAATTTTATGGGGGTCCGTATGTGTTCAAAGTTAAAGAAAACTCTCATCCTGGCACAAAAGTGGGTGAAATCTCAGTTCAAGATGGGGATGTAGGAAATCCCAGAAATTTACAGTTGAGACTAATTGATGAAGCTGAAAACAGGTACTTCCGCCTTACAAATGTTGAACGAGATATGTACACTGGAACGTATACAGCGTCAGTGGAAACAACAAATTATACTTTGGATGCAGAGGACGAGTTCATTCGAGAAAACTTAGGAGTTTATGAGCTGATTTTGGAAGCTAGAGAAATACCTTTGCATGCTGACGATATTGAACCAACATTAATTACTCGGACTGGTGTTGCCGTCATCATTGACGATGTGGACGACCATCTTCCCGTTTTCATACCACCACAATTCACTCGCATCCTTAGGATCCCTTATAACCCTGAAGAGTCTTGGATATTTCCAGATTTTCGAGTTGAAGTTGAGGACTCTGATGTTGATCCACACAACTCCAAATTTTCTCTTAAGTTGGAATGGAATCTAGAAGATAGCCGTCATGATATTGATGAAATATTCGCTTTTGTGACCCCATCCAACGACGATCCAACAATACAGTCTAAAGGAATAATTACTTTGGAAGTACTTAACATTTCCAAATTGGAACCCGGTCAAATGATTGATTTACAAATAGGGGCTGTGCAAAATGGGCAAGTGGTTTCCAATCTAAATGTACCCATCGAAGTTGCTCCAGGGCCAAAAATAATTCCAGTGTTTAGCCAAAACGTGTATCGTGTTTCATTACCAGAAGATATAGCTGAAGGTGAACTAGTGGCTAGAATTATTGCCAAAAATCATAATGAAATTCCAGGAATTAAATATTCCTTGATTGGTATTGGCGCAGAGAAATTTGAAGTGAATGAAAACACTGGAGAAATTCGTTGTAAAGCAAAGTGCCTAGATTATGAAAGAAACAAACATAATTTCTTCTTAGTCAAGGCCAAGGCTGGTGACAAAGTTGATGATGAAGTGCCAGTGCTATTTTATTTGGACACGATTGAAAAGAATGACAACTACCCAGAATTTGAGAAGGTGCCTGGGCTGGGAACTGTTACTGCAAATGGTTATCTGGTGCGCCGGGCTGTTCCTGATGGGACCGCACGCTTTGACCCACCATTCTTCATTCGGGCAACTGACCCTGACATGAATGATACCATTGCCTATTCTCTTCAAGATCATTCTGTGAAGGAGTCTGGCATTTATATTGACGATGAAACAGGAGAGTTGGGTCTGGAAAAGCCACTGCATTGGTCTGAAGCTGGAGAACATAGACTCACTGTGACAGCTACTGATCATACTGGGAAGGCTACACATCAAAGTGTTTTAATTGTTGTCCAAGCTATACCCAATATTCCACCAAGTTTTCCGTACAAGGTACAAAATGTGGAAGTTCCAGAAACTTTGCCGAAAGGATCTTCCATTTTTCAAGTTAAAGCTCATGATCCCGACGGACAGGATATAGGGATTCGTTATTCAATTGACTCCCAAACTACCCCAGATTTATTTTCAATTGAAGAAAATACTGGAACATTGAGGTTAAACGGCAAATTGGATTATGAAGAAAAGCAAAGAATTTATCCCATAAAGATCCGGGCTGAGGACCATGGCAAGCCACCAGAAACTGCTCAGGTCTATGTGGAAGTTCGAGTGTTAGATGAAAATGATGAGGTCCCGCGGTTTTCTGAGAAACATTACGTTCTGGAAATGAGTGAAAGTAGTAAACCAGATTTGGTGGTTACAAGTTTGAAAGCGACAGACAAAGATGACAACGCCTTCTTGGAATATTCCATTTCATGTCCATGCCAAACGTGGGATGCTTCAGGATCAATGGGCACTAAAGCGGATGCGGAATACTATTTCAAAAATTTAAGGTAAAAATGCAGTTTCTCTCTGAACGTAGATAACTAGAAAATTTCTTATGAGAATTCACTTTCAAACGCTAATTATTCAGTGATTGATAGCGTCATGATATGATAATCTTATCCAAAGGAAAGTAAAAATACAAACAATCATAACGCGAACGTTAAGAAAAGTATATAACCCAGATATAAATAATTAATCATTAACTTTCATAAATTTTACTTTACAGGGTTGACCCTGAAACTGGTGAAATCATCTTGGTCGACACCTTCGAGCATAAAAAGACCGCAGTGCTTGAGTTCCAAGCGCATGTTCAAGACAACAATGGAATTAAATTGCAAAATGACACAGGTACAGAAAAAAAATGCGTTCACTCAAGTTGAAAATGTATAAAAAAACTAACATGAAATATTAATAACAAAAAAGTAGAACAGTTGTGTTTCTTGATGCGCTTTAATGATTAGTTAATGTCCGTAAACCACATAAAACATCAACTTCAAATTCTTCACGCGATTATCAAATATAGGATGGGAAAAATAGGATTTACGAAAAAAAATATTAGATTATTACTGAAACATAAATAGTGCAGAAGCACAATAAACGCTTAACTTTGCTTTGTAGGAATTTTCATTCAAGTATAAAGAATCAAATCAAAACAATGTACTTTTTAGCAACACAGCCAGCATATCAGCGACATTTTTTGCATGACCAAAGCTGCGCACTGTGCACTCTGCACACTTAAAAGTTCTGAAGAGTTAAAAACATGCTGACAGACTGACACCATTGTTCCCGATATATTACTTTACTTATAGCACGTTTCATTGATCTTTTAAAGTTGCCTATGCACAGGTGGTGGTGTATAAAATTTTAAAATCAAGTATATTGCTAGTCTGTGTCTACAGTAAAATTTAAAAAAGATATGCCAAGGCAGTGATCAACTAGCACAGGAAACGATTTCTGTTCATATAATAATCGTTCAGATAATACTTTACTTATTTTCCCACGATACATAAACATAACATGCATGCATTCTTTGATAACGATTGACGATAACAAGTTGTCAGAGTTGGCAATGCACACGTAAAATATGAATGTTAAATGTCACCCTCGAAAAGGGTTGTTTACTTGTTCACTAAACTTCAATTTAAGAGTTAGTTTCAAAACATAAACTATTAACTTTATATTACCTTGAAGGCACAAAGCCATATTAAATGAAGAAGAGCAATGAGTCAGTATCCAAACTACAATTAAAGGTTAATTAGTCATAAAAACATAAACGATTATGAATGAAAACGAAAAAAGAAAAACTTGTGCTTTGTTATATAATCGGTCGTGTACTCGCCTTATGCCTCGTAGTCGTCGCTTTAATTGTCATTAGCTTGTTGAATGTTGATGCAGTAACCTCCGCGCATTCGCAACTCACAAAAGTAGTAATTTTTTATTGCGATAGATGTAATTTTCTATGCATACTTACGGAATGCCTCCAATGATGATTGCAATTGCAACTGATGTCACAAAATTGTAAACTGTGGGATTATGGGCTGGGACAAAATATATGACTTATTATGGCATGGCATAAGCCTCAAAAACTAATTAGTATAAATATGAGAAAACCGTGATTGCTTAAATTGCAGCACTTATAACACTTTACATCACTGCTGCGGAAAGGACCCGACCAATTTTCGGACATCCTTGGACCACTGGCAACCCTTGGATTAATTTAACCATTCCAGAGGATCTGGAGAATGGAACAACTGTGGTTACATTGAATGCATGGGATTACATTGACAGTATAAACAAAATATGAATGCAATTTTTAGGTTAAAGGTGGTTTATTTTCGAGCATTTTAGAATGTCCTTTATTTTTTCCAAATTTGTAGATCAACCCATAACAGATTTCAAGATCGTCGAGTCTGACTCTGATATCTTCAAGCTGAATGGAAGCCAACTTGTGATCCATTACAAGGGAGATACGGAACTAAATTATGAAACGCAAGATTCTTACATTTTGTCAGTGAAAGCTATTGCAACTCATGGGGCACAATCTATTGCTAACGTTGGCATTCAAGTAAGCGATGTAAATGACAACGCTCCCACATTCACAAAACCAGAATACAAAGGAAAAGTATTGGAAAACTCAGGTTACCCCACACCGATTGTGACAGTTGAAGCAGTGGATTTAGACGGCTCTCCTGGTTATGGTTCAGTAAGATATGCCTTGACTGGCCCTCAAAGTCATTTATTCACAATTGATGAACTAGCAGGTGTAGTACAAGTTGCACCTGGAGCAGAAATTGACAGGGAAAAGGATGAATCCCATTTGATAACTGTAGTCGCAATGGACACACCTTCTGGAGGTCCATTCCAGCTTACCGCTACTGCCCAACTTCACATACTTGTTCAAGACGAAAACGATAATGATCCTGTTTGTAAAATCCATGACTTTTTGGTACCTGAAAATGCTCCAGTGGGAACAGTGATTGGGAACATCAGTTGCACGGATCCTGATGAAAATCCTAAATTAAGTTTCCAAATGCGCGATGACAGTCATTTGAGCCTCTTCAATGTAGATAAGGACACAGGGAAAATTTCCGTTGCAAGTGTTCTTCGGGGCAGAGGTCGTTCAGCACCTTACATCGTTACAGTTGTAATTGAAGATGGCAAGGAACGTACAGTTAGTTTAGCTATGCCTATCAAGATCGCAAATGTTATTCCAAACGATGGAAAACCACGTTTCATAAATGAAAATTTCACTGCAACCATTTCGGAAGCTTCCATGAGAGGAACGCCAGTACTTCATGTGAGGGCAGAAGATACTGACTCGTTTGACAATGGTGAAGGAAGATTGCACTTTCACTTAATGAAACAGACTTCTCCATGTCAGTCGATGATTAATGCTGGGAATGTGAGTAGAGTGGAAGATGTGGACTTATTTAGATTGGATGAAATAACAGGAGTGCTAACACTCAAGGATTCTGTAGATCGGGAAAAAACGCCTTGTTTCTCAGTTCTTGTGTCGGTGGAAGATTCAGGCATTCCTCCGCAGTCAGAGACTCAATTCTTCCAAATTTACCTTTCCGATGTTGATGACTCACTGCCATTTTTGCCAAAAGAAGTCAGAAATCTTCAACTGACTCTTAATGAATCCACAAAGGTGGGGTCAGTCGTGTACAATTTTACTGGACGGGATAACGATATTTTCCCAAATAACTTAATCACATTTGAGATTTCTGGTGGAGGAAAAGATCTCTTTAGGGTCGTGTCAAGTGGAAACCAATCTGCAAAGTTGATTTTGAATGCGGATCTCAGGGGAATGGAACATGATGCTTTGACTGTAGTCATCAAATGTCATCCAAAACATAAGAAATTATCCGTACCTGATTGCATCTCTAAAGTTAACATTAAATTGAACAGGGATTTGAAGGGTTCAGTAAACTATTTGGGGAAAACAAAGTATTATGAAATGATTTTGGGTGTTGCTTCTGGTACTTCAGTTGGTAATTTAATTGGAAATGCTGGAATGCCGAAAAAGTTTAAAAGTTCTGTTCAAATGTTCCATCCAATGGGAGGTCCCAGCTCTCCTTATAACGTGACAGATCTAGTAAGAATTGATGAAGAAACTGGCGATATTTTTGTGTGGGATAATTTGGATAAGTATGCAAATGGCCATTTGCGTGTTCAAATGATTGATGACAGTGGCACCATGAAGAAAAATCTGAAGGTCTTTATTGAACCAAATGAACAACTTCTCAGCGCAGATATGGTGGAGTTCCCTAAATTGCAAAAGTGGATGGATGAAGTGGATACGCTTTTGAACTCTCCAGAGGAGAAAACTGGGATTAAAAGGGGACATTTCCACATACTCACGTTCGACCAAACGAATTCATTTGACGGAAGAACAAAGTAAATTCATAAAATTTGTGTACAATAAAAATATTGATATTGATAATCTTTCTTTTAATTAAAAAATTGAATTAATTTTTTTAGGGTTTGTTTCCAACTGCTGGAAAACGAGAATATGGTAAGCCAGGAAAAGGCTCTTCAAATTTTGGATAATGGCGACTTACAGGACATTTTCCTAAAATATAGTTTCGAAGAAGTTCAAAAGGTAAATTACCAAATTTCTTTTTTCTCTTATCACCCCATAGTCTATACTTACACTACTGTTTGGTTATTATGGATTTATATGATAATCTCATGACTCATGATGATGATAAAAAGAACAGACAGACACAAAACAAAGTAACTGAATTGATTCTAAATTAACTTTTTTGGTATTTTATTTTAGGGATGTCCCACAAGACCTAGACTTCCAGCAAGATTAAGCTTGACAGCCGGAACTTCAAGGTTTTGGGTTGAGCGCTCTCTAATAGGAATAGCATCTGTGGTTGCAATCGCTACCATTAGCGCAATCTTAATTTTATGCCTAATTAGTAAAAACAGAGTTAAGGATGGAGCATAGTGAAACAGTATAATATACAAAATTTTGCACAATGATACCTTAGTTCTCGAGTCATAATTTATTTTCAGGAACTTCTTTGTTAAGTTCATGCAAACCACAGATGTTTATTAAATGCAGTGAATTTAAACAAGCAACTGGAATGCCTCTACTTAAATTTTATCATGTACAGCAAGATAACCTATGTTATACTTTGTGTAAGTATTTTACGAAATAAATCAAATCAGAAAAGGAACCAAGTTGTGAAATATTTTTGTAGTGAAAGAAATGATTATAATATAATTATATATGATTTATACATAGCCATGTGATAGATGAATAAATGAACGAAACAAAACTTGACAAAATACAATATACTTAGTCTTCAAAGGAAATATTTACTTATTCCGGTTTATTTAAAAAGTCTATAATATATATATTTATATCACCAACATCCAACATCATGATAACATAACCCATTCACACAATAATGATTACTGTTACAATTTGTTAATTAACAAAATATCTAACTGCTTAAAAGAGAATATAAATTCCCCGAAATAATGAAGATTTATAACATAAATGTTTTCATAATTCTATGAATATATCTAACCTACATCTTCAAACTCAACTACATACTAACTAAAGTTTAATGTCTCATACTCACGCTCTTGAAATATGCGAACTATATTGCTGATAAGACAGCACTCATTCATACAATCAAATAACGTTAACTAACCGAAATAAAAAAAATCAACCCAACATTTTGTAAATCGAGATAGGACACTAACACTTAAGAGTATAGAACTTACAATCAATGCATAAGCTTAACGCAGAACTTTAACGAAGCTAAACCGTGAAATTTACATACACACAAGTTAAAGTCAATTTTTGATAATTACTTGGAGTGTAACAAATTGACATACATGAAAAAAATATGTACATCTACAAGGTAAAATGAAAAAACAAAACAAAAATAGCCGTGACTCTGAATTAGTCAAACCTAATAGAATTAACCTCTGTACTGATAGCCCCACCACGATAAGAGCCTCGCTTCTTCTTAGTTTTCTCATGACGAAAACTTTTACCTTTCGTAAATTTCAGGTCCTGATTGGCTCTCTCTCCCCAGGAACCTCGTGCTCCTCTCTATAATTGTCAAAAATGCTAAGTAATATTTCAAAACAAAAAAGACTAAGCGAAAATATGAAGTCTGACGAAATGTTTATCAATCAACAATCCACTCGATTCGACTTTCAATGGATTGTGAATGTAAAATTTCATATTTAGTCAAATGTGATTTTCTTATTTTGCCCTGCGGCGTCGGCACTGAAAGTTCCACTATTTCTATTTGGGGCACCACCACCTCTTCCACGGCCACCACCGCGACCCCTACCACCACCAAAACCTCCACGTCCTCCTCCTCGACCACCAAATCCACCGCCACCGCCTTGAGGGCACTCCCTAGACATATGTCCTGGCTCATTACACTTGAAACAATTGCCACCACCACCCTGAGGACAATCCCTAGAAATATGTCCAGGTTCATTGCACTTAAAGCAATTTCCTCCTCCACCACCACCTCCTTGAGGGCAGTCCCTCGATATATGTCCAGGCTCGTTGCATTTGTAGCAATTACCTCCACCCCCACCACCGCCGCCACCCTGGGGACAATCCCGAGAAATATGTCCAGGCTCATTGCACTTAAAGCAATTTCCTCCGCCACCTTGAGGACAATCCCGAGATATATGTCCAGGTTCTTGACATTTGAAACAATTGTTTCCGCCCCCATCACTATTACGGCCACCAAAACCTCCACGACCACCTCGACCTCCGCGATCCCCACCTCTTCCGCGACCACCTCGGCCTCGGCCCCCAAATCCATTTGTATAACCACCATCATCCTCCTGCAATCAATTATATAGTTTCAGTCAGTTATATTAATCTTATTTAAGCTATTCAATATTTTACGGTTATGCATAGAAGCGTGATTGTTATTATAATACTTGTTTGGATAATACTTTACACCAAGCTATCTATGCCAAATTCTCTGACGAAACCACAAACTGATTGCAGGATCGCAATGGATTCAGTTTAAAACAAAAACTCATTTGTAAAAATAGTGGGGTTTTAGCTGCCGACGTACACCATACGAAATCAACGAACTTTGACTAAAAAAATACTTTGAGCACCAAATCGTCAGGCTTCATATTCCCTACTGGAATATGAAATTTCAAACCACATCTTTACCTTTGCATCAAAAGAATTATCTGCCAGTCGAGCATCCACTTCCATCTCCTCTGCTTTAATCCTTCTAAAAGGTGTTCTGGAGTTACCCGTTTCTGCAGAATTTGTGAGCGACTACATGCGTTCCAAATTTTAAAGTAGTGAATGTGATTACTTAGTATAATTTATGTGATATCAAAAAGTTTAAAATAACAATCACGCGACGTTACAAAATAGGCCAAATGATCAATCAAATATAATATAAAAAGAATACATTTATGCATGATGTCAAAATACGATAAAAAGTTAAAACACTTACGTTTGTAGAAGGCCATTTGTTATTGTTGAAAAATCCATTAGACGCGGGTGAAGCCTCTGTTTTTGGCTTCTTAATTATGGGTCCCTCTTCCTCAGATTCTTCTTCAGAAGACTCCTCTTTCTTTGCCTTGGCTGGCGTTACCTTAGGTGTTGCAGCTTTCTTGGGTTTCTCCTCCTCATCAGAGTCAGATTCTTCTTCACTGCTGGATGACGCCTTCTTCTTAGGGGTAGCCTTTGCAGGTGTCGCTGCTTTGGCAGCAGCTTTCGTCTTGGGTGCCTCATCCTCAGATGAATCTGATTCTGAAGAGGATTCTTGCTTCTTTACAGGCGTCTTCTTCGCCGCAACCACTGGAGTTTTAGGGGTAGCCGCAGCCTTAGTAGGCTTCTTTTCCTCCTCAAATTCGCTGCTGTCATCAGAAGATGACTCTTGTTTCTTCTTGACAGCTGCTACAGCAGGTTTGGCTACCGGCTTAGCAGGCGTTGCCTTCTTCTTGGGTGCCTCCTCCTCAGAATCGGATTCTTCACTACTGGACGACTCTTTCTTCTTAGGGGTAGCCTTTGCTGGTGCCACTGGCTTGGCAGCGACTTTAGTTTTGGGTGCCTCATCCTCAGATGAATCCTCCTCTGATGAGGATTCTTGCTTCTTCACTGGCGTTTTCTTCGCCGCGGCTACTGGGGTTTTAGGGGTAGCCGCAGCCTTAGTAGGCTTCTTTTCCTCCTCAGATTCGCTGCTGTCATCAGAAGATGATTCTTGCTTCTTTTTGGCTGGAACCGCAGGTTTGGCTAATTGCTTAGTTGCAACTGGCTTGGCAGCAGGCGTAGCCTTTTTCTTGGGTGCCTCGTCCTCAGAGTCAGATTCCTCACTGCTAGATGACTCCTTCTTCTTAGCCGGTGTCTTTACAACTGGTGTTGCTACTTTGGCAGCAGCTTTCGTTTTAGGTGGTTCATCTTCAGATGAATCTTCTTCTGATGAAGATTCTTGCTTTTTCACAGGGGTCTTCTTTGCCGGAACTGCTACTGGAGTTTTTGGAGTTGTCGCAGCCTTCACAGGCTTCTTCTCTTCCTCAGATTCGCTGCTGTCATCAGAGGATGACTCCTCCTTCTTCTTGATAGGTTTGGCTACCTGCTTTGGAGTAACAACCTTGGCAGCTGGAGTAGCTTGCTTCTTAGACTTAGGTTCCTCATCTGAAGAATCTTCGCTACTATCTTCTGATGACGACTCTTGCTTCTTCTTCGTACCATTCGTTAATTTGGCTTTCTTAGATACTTGCTCTGGGCTCAAATAGATACGGCGCTTAATTGGTACAGACCTGTTGAAAATTAGTAATACATAACGTTGTATAATACGAACGGAATCTTCATGATGAGTCATAGCTTTTAGATGACACTGATTGATTAATGATTACTAATATGAACAATTGAACATGTACTTACGTTTGGAAATGCGAATAAACTTCAGTTAGCGTAGGGGAACCTGCAGTCAATACTGGCTGTAATAATACAAAATGCAAAAGTTAGCCCACACATAAAAACTCATCAATACATTGTTCCACCAACAATGACACCAATGACCTGACCAGTCACTGACACCATCCCAAACATCTACCTCCTTTAACTTTTAATAATTATCAAGTTACTTTCTAGTATACTTACCGGATTGACTTTCGTTTTAAAGGTTTCTGCCAAACCACTGACATTCTTCTTCAAATAATCATACACTAACGCCGCCACCCCTTGACCCTCCGTATTATCCGCCATGTTAACTTTCAAATTAGATCACCTCCAAACTTTTTCAAAAAAAAAATTGTATCAAAAACTTTTAATAGTCCACTACAAACGACGGAACAACTAGGTAACTACTCTCCCGTGGGGTACTGCGTGAGTGAATGAATGCTAAAACACCTCTCTGGAAAGAAATTCTTAAGCAAAAACGTGCTCAATCCTATTCTTCTCCGTACAGATTAAATGCATGGTGTGCTGTGTGCTGTGCATGCATGCGGGTTTTAAAGACTCGGCAAGGCAAGGCATTAAAAAACTTATTTGCGTAGTTGATTTGTAAAAGCAGACGAGACGGCAAAACATTGCAATGCTTTTTCATGCAGGCATGCTTCCCTTCCCTCCCTACACCTCTCATGCTCTATGCACGCTTTGGGGGCTTTTCAAGCATGGATTTTTGGGACATCTCCCCGTTCATAAAAACGCTACAAACTATTGACACAAAATTACATTAATTTAAAACGTGCCTTAAAAACTAAAATATTTATTTGTAATATTTAATTGAAGCACTGTTCTCATTTTTAAAATGATGTATTTAATTGCCTTGTTTTAACTAACAACTTGTTTGAAGGTTCTGTTAGTGGTGTCCAATGAGGTTGAAGGAATCCTGAAGAAAATATTTTGATTGGTTGGTAGAGAGTGTAGAGGAGCTCAGCGTAACGTCTGAGGAAAGTTGAACACTGATTTGGGCAAAGTTCGTGAGTTAAGTGCGGTGAAGGTATTAAGGGCAGAGTGGACCGAGCCGCGAAATTCATATGCTTTGTTTCTCCACTTGGAAATCCTGATGATATATTTTTTTGTTTGGAATTGACTGACTGACTGCTTTGTTGATTGTTGATGTTTTTGTTCACTAATTACAGACAGATCAACGAATCGGAATGTTTTCTGGTTAAAATTGTAATTTACAGTGACACACGATGATAATTAATTTGGTATTTGGAGCTGTCAATCGTTTTTAGTAATTGGAAGTTATGTTATAATAGTTTTTGAAAATGAAATTAATTTTGATTCGAATTCAGTGATTTTAATTTTTTAAATGTTTCATTGAAACATTGTTTGCTAATTGTTTGTGCTAATTGAAATGCGAAAAAAGAGAGTAGAAGAGGAGTTGGGGTAGTCTTAATCAGGTCAGTTGATAGATTATAGTTCATCAGTTTAAAGTTTCCTATATGTACTGTGTTCTGTCTGAGTCTGAGGAATGTGAAATGCGGTGATTGAATATTGAATGCATGAATGCAGTTTTAATTGATTGTTCCTTGACATGTTTTGTTTCTATAATATGATATGAAGACAGATATTTGCAGTGTGATAACCCCGGGCGTTAAAAGGTTGGAAGATGGCACCTGTATCTGACCAGGAGTTTCGACAGATGAAGAAATTCATGCATGATTCTAATTTTACGTACACAGATGAATGGTTAATTGCTTGTATGACTTGGATAAAAGAGAACCATGCAGGGGTAATCATAAATAATATGAAAATATTTGTAGAATATTTAACAAGTCTGGTTGGTCAGTAATAATAACATTGGGGTTTGTTTTAACTTATCCTTTAGATTAATTTTGACTTGTGGAAAAGAGAACTGACTGAACAATGGAAGGATGCAAATTTTCTTGAAATGGAGAGCTCCTGCTTGCCACCAAACTTAGTAACCCAGCGTGTTGTGAAGCTTCCAGGAAAGTATGGGCTTCAGGTAAAAAAGTATAAGATTTAGACATCAATATCAACGTTTTTAGAATATGTGGTAGACTTATTATGTATTTATTTTTTATTTTTTGCGTATATTACATATTATCTTAAACTTTAGGTAAATATAGTGCGGGATATCGGCGAATCATCTTACAGTCAGTGGACTAAACTGAAAAAACTTGAGAACGAAAATGTTTCTGTCGCTGCAACTGATTCTAATGAGATTACTCCCACCTGGCAGCCAACTCCAAAAAGATGTATTCACCTTACAATGACAGATGGAAAACAGGAAGTGTATGGACTTGAAATGCAACCTTTACCTGGACTCAAAATAAATATGAAACCTGGCTTTAAGGTGAGGTCATAGTCATAGGCTATTGTCGGATTAAGTTCCTATATTGTAGAAAAATATAAAATTAGCCGTGGCAGTGTGCAATCAGGATTTAACTGGATATATTTTCAATTTTCCCTGGCAAATTTTTAGGTTATGATACTGGGCCCAGTTGACTGTCGTCGTGGGATGATTCACTTAAGGCCTAACAATATCAGAATAGTTGGTGGTGAGGTAGAAGATTTATTTGAATCAAATAGAATGGAGAAAGTACTTGCTGATACTTTGTAAGTTTCTATCCTAATATCATTGTAGTATAACATAACGTAATACTGTAAAATAAGCCAGTTTATTGGGAAAGATCATGTGTAATTTATTTTACAGAAAGCTTACTTCGATACCAGCAACTCAGGCAACTCAACCACTACAGTCAGCGAGAAGTTATCCCAGCATATCTACCACTGTACATAAGGAAGACGTTTCGGGCGAATTTCCGGACTCGGAAGATCCTTTTCCGGAATTGGAGGCATTTAATGATGACGTTGACGACGATCTTTTCATGGAAATTGATGAAGAAGCTCTTTTACGGTCTGAGTCAAGTGCATCAACTAGAAATAGTCAGGTGGCTACCCAAAAGGTTGACACCAAAACGACTTTGTTTACGGAAGAAATCGAAGACTTTGAAGAGGATTTCATCGACAATCGCAATGGACCAAGCTCACGCACAACCTCTAGACCTGTTTTTCCTGATACTAGCACAGGAAACAAGTCTTTAGCATCAGCAAAACCTAAACCAAAACCAGTTTTTGTACCACCCTTGATACAACCAAGACAAGGAGCAGCAGCTGGTAACAGTAACACAGCTTCTTCATCTACAAATTCAGACACTGGTGCCAAGTCATCTTCAGCCACCAGTAAAAAGACTGCGGCTAGCTCCACCTCGTTTAAATCTGCGAAGTCTGCGTTGAACTCAAATAATAACATCGCAAAACAGCTTAAAATTATGCAGTACTTGAAGCCCATGCCAGTAATTATTGACCCTCCAACTCCTGAGCGACAAGCAAAGCGCAGAAGAAAAAGTGAAGAGCAAGGTCAATCGGTTTCTTCCACTTCTACAATACAACATGACTTGCTTACACACCCAATCAAAGAAGAGGAAGCTGAGGAATTTCCAACTGAAATGGAAACGGGGCCAAATGGAAATGCTGAACCTCGACAGAGTGTGACGAGTGATGATGATACTGATTTTTTCGCAAATTCACCCTCTGGTTCTGGCGGGGAGGCAGATGTTAGTTTAATGAGAATAGTAGATGAAACTGTAGAAAGCAAATTACTGGAGTGTGGCACATCTGAGTCAAGTTCAAGAACGCTCTCAGTAGATCCGGCGAAGAAATCTTATCCGGTCATCGTTCCTGAGTTTCCATATGTGTTCATCACACAAATCAAAGAAAAAATTGATATACTTGCACAAAAGCGAAAAATTGTGAAGGTGAAAGCATGTGTGAGCACTGTTGTTTCTAATATTAAAGTTGAGCAAGGAAGTTGGACATTATGTGTTTGTATCAACGATGGAACGGATTTTCTAAACTGTAAAATTAGTACCAACATATTAAGTGATATTATTGGATATACTCCGGAAGAAATGAAGAGGATAAAAGCTGAGAAAACCAAAGAGGGCAAACAGAAGATTGCTCAGGTAAGCGAAAGTTGGATTCATATTATTATTTTGGGCCAAAGCGGTATGCTATATTTTTTAATTCTTTTTTAATTACAGGGAATGAACAATTTGGCCAAAACTTTGGTCCATTTGAATGCAGTTTTTGAGATTGAGTTGGGAGATATACCAATGATTTTAGAAATCGATCAGCTTAAATCTAATCATGCTGCTGGTGTGAAAAATAGATTAAATCAATTAGGAATTTAATGTAATGTAACTTGGGTGCTTAGATTGAATTGAACACGTAATACGTACATTCAATCGCCATTATTCGGTTGACTGGACAGCTTGTGTTTTCTACCAGTGATACAGATTAATAGCAACAATGACCAGTATTTTTTATATCTTATAGTTTGTGGTTATATTAATATGTATGTACGGTCACATTTTAAACAAGTTTTAAATCATTCGATTATATTTTTATACCTTTGACGTTTTTAAAGTCCGAAAGTACCTCAAATTAATGTAATGTCAAGTATGTTATGTTACAAAACACTTATGTTAACTTCCCTTTTATACTACTACACGGTCAAAATAAAGAAACTGAATCGTACTAAATCGTTTAGGTTTTCTGTAAAATAATTTGATTTAAGAAGATTTAACTCATAATATATACCGCAATGCATATCACTTAATTTTAGGAAACTTTGAATAATTATCGAAATCATTCTACTGGGATTAGGCTTCAGTGTGGTAACAGTCATACGCTATGGGTGAATCAGCGTGACTCTGAAAGAGATGGCCTACCATTTCCGCCCATCCTGGAGGATAGATATCGTACGAAAATGCCGAAACCCATTGAAAGGCGTCAGGCAAACTTCTAGCCCAGCCATCAAAATGAATTCGGATCAAATGCTGGGCGACATCAACTACCGTTGCGGGCCCCAGGTAAGACGGCTCACAGATATCGATTGCTTCTAATTTACAACCTTTGACAAATTTATGAGGACGATTCTGCAAAAATGTATGAGAAAAAATTATTTAGTTCGGCAAACTACACGCACAAAGGCCAAATCGAAAGTAACACACATGCATAATCACATAATCATAAGCTTACAAAGTTGGCATTGTCAAGAAAAAGACGTTCACGGCTGTGTCTCTCACAATAATCTTCCCAGGAAAAGGTTCCGTCCTCTGGTTCTCCCCGTGGCACCTCAAACTCAAGTTTAAACGTTTGACTGAAGTCGCATGGTAAAATGTAATCTGATGTCACGTGGAAAACAAACTCCGCAAAATGTTGTGGATGATTTGTCTCGATTTGAGCGACAAAGTAGCCATGTCTTAGTTTCTTTTTAATGATTCCAGGAACAATTAAAGAAGGGTAAAACGGATGACGAACTTCAAATACCATACCAAGCTGGATCCTTACTGTACTAGGAACTGGAGGAAAATCTTTCTTCCTATATGATGGGAACACAATGTTTTCCGGAATTCCAACTAACGTCTGGCCAATAGCTTTGCTATATCCAAGTGGATGAATTAACTCTGATCTGGCGTTGAAGTAGAATCCTAGAAAAAAGATTACAAACATAATATATAATAGTTATCAGTTCATTACAAAGGAATTTAACGTACTTTTCCTTTCAATGTTAGCAATTCACCTTGATCTTTTATCTCTCTATCGTGGTACCGGACATGTATTCTGTCACCGATAGTTCCAGTCACAATGGCTAGGCAATTTCTTACCGGATCCTCCTTGTCCATTACTTCGACCAACTGGTTCAGTTTGAAGCGTCTGTAAATACATTTAATCTCTTATTACTAATTTGGGTATTTATTTCATAGATTTAAATATAAATGACTACTGTTTAGTACCCATTGCAAAACTTCAGAAGTTCGAGACGTATTTCCTCCCCAAGCTTTCTTGGTATAGAGTTGGAGTATGCTGGAACAGATTCCGGGGCGTAGACTAGTCTAATGAATCTCAGATGAGCTGCTTGGTCATCTAAAAGGTTTAGAAATTTATTTCTTAGCTTACTATTCTTCAAACTCCAGATTTCAGATTACAAACAACTTTACTTTATTAGTATAATGCGTGATCGTTACTTACATGATGCGTTAGAATCAACAGGCATTACCGTAATATTGTTTGCAAAGGAATAACCAAGCGCTTTTGGTAGGTCACTGAAAAATGAAATCCACGTGAAATAATGGTTACCACTTCCACTATTTTGAAATCTGACCAACGCCTTGTACCCTGAAATAATGGTTATAAAATCATATTTTCAATCTAATTAATTACGCTTTTACTGGCAGCAACGCAATCTTTATGCAGACAGAAAAAAATTATGCAGTGACATGGAATTATGGAATAGAATGTATGACTGGCTGGATGGACTAACGTACCGGCGAACATGATTATTGTAGCTACGCAGTACAAAGGCCTATCACCAATTTGTCTCGGATGTGGCAATTCAATCTTGCAGCCAATTCTGGATTTACCGAAATGCTCCCATTTTTGAGAAAACGCAGCCTGAACAGTGAATAGAAAATACAAATACAATTTATTTAATACACAGCCCATTTAGAATCTAAAATGTTGAGGTCGTCATCGTCAGTTTAGTTTGCTTACATTTGAAAAGAAGTAAACTGGACACAACCATTTTACTGCTGACAAGTCCTTCAACAAGTCATCCCAATCTGCCACCATTCCACCTTTCCTGATAAGTGTGAACGATTCTGGAACCTCTTGTTTTTGCTTTTTGGGCTGCGATACTGATGGTACAACCTTCGGAGTGAGATCCTGAACCTGAGAGTTATCATTATTTGACTGACTTTGTCTTCTCCGCCCGCTTTCCCTCGTCAAAGTTTCCTCCATTGTGCATCAACCTTTAATCCTGTTAACTTTTGAATTATTCAGGACTAGTATTTTGGATTCTTGGAATTTATTGCTTAAAACTTCCTTAACCAATTAATAACACAATACTGTACACACCTTAACTCTAAACTCTAAATTACTCAAGAAAAACTTTCAAATCAAACTACACTGAAATCATGATTAACGCAGAACGCAGCGCAGGTTCTTCTATAATATGCTGCAGGCCTGGCTTCATCCCACTCAACAGCAGTATAGTATGGAATAAGATTTGCAGTTTACAATCTTGATATTTAAATGACTCGCTGGATATTTAAATCATAAATTCCATAAACATCAATGCAAAAATGCTAATTAAGATCCGATTCTGGATTCCTCCATCCAATCCAACCTAAACAAAGCCACTACACTCAGCGATCGAGCGATCAGCGATCCACGATCCACTAACAAGACAAGTTTGAGTTTG